>JALIZH010017679.1:0-28843 GCA_030522465.1 Rhipicephalus appendiculatus
ACTTCGGATTACATACACTCAAAGCCAAAAGGTACCACAAAACTCCGCCAGTATGCTTCAAAGCACTTGTGTACCCTTCAGCCACGTGTTGGCTGGGAAAAAAAACAAAAAAACAGGCGACTGTCACACAAGAAACTGTACAAAGTTGTAACCCCAATTAAGCTTCAATCTAGTGGCTTATGTACTCATATAATTAATAAAAGCAAGCTCGAATCATGCAGAAAAAACTTATCTGTCGCTGTCATTCCGGAGCCCACGAAAAACACGTCCGTCCTCTAGCGCTCCAACCGCCCGCTTCTGTGCTTCTTTTGAGCAGCAGCTGCGAATTCAAACTCGAAAAGTGCGTAAGCTGTCGCACGCAATGGTTCATCGTCTAGATAAGTATACGACAACGAACGTCATGGGCGCGCGCTATAACGTAGCCACGAGCGAAACGTGGTGAAAACGGGGTACCAAGTGAATGCATTCGACCCGCCGGTCAGGCAGACTGGAAACAGAAATTTACTAGTGAAACCGACGCGCGCTCTATCTATCGTTAACTGCAGCAAGCATATCATTTTCAACGCTTGGCGGAGCTGACCTCAGTCCAAGCGAGCCGAGGCCACGCATAGACGTCACACTCTGCCCAGGCGGCGCTGCGAAAAATGCTGCCACCAGCGCTCTCATCGCCACCCTGGCCATAACTGGGTAGTGCAAAGAGAGCCGTCCGCAAGCGAATGTGCGTAGGCCAGTATAGAACCCCCCTCTTTCGCTCGTGTTGAGGGCTGTTTCCTGAAAATCAAGGACCTGGAAAGCTTCTTCCGTCAATCCACCCTCGCTTCAGAAAAGTAGGAAGCTCATCAAAGTGAATAACTGCGGCTACAATGCAAAATATGTTTCAGCTATTTCGGCGCGCTGCAACTCGCTAGCGCAAGCGAGCATCGCATGACATCGAGTTCGAGGCACTCCGACAGGCGTTCTGCAACGCCTAAATGCGTTAAATTTGGGCATATACGTAATTTCAAAGTGATGAAGTACGTACGCGAGCAATGTTTCTTACGATCAGTGCTACGAATCTCGCTTTATCAGGCACGAATGGCCCCGGCGATTTTCGCCTTTGCAGTTGCATTCTCCATCCATCTCTCGCTTCCTGTGTGTTGAACTGTTTTATTACGCATCATCGAATGTACGGTTGACGGTTGTCTTCCGTTTGCATATACTGCAAATGGGGATACGTGCATGTCCACTTTCATTGGCGTACAACGAAAGGCAAAACTGTGGCCTCCAAGATAGCTCCGGCAATCGCGGAGACCACGGGTAAGAAAAAACCTGACGGTGGTCACGACCAAAATTTTGCGATTTACTTGTATGACGCACGTGTTAGCATTTGCTAGTTAAAGCTGGAACTTTGAACCTTCAATGCGTACGTGCGCAATGCTGTGTGATGACGACCAGTTAAGATTATGGGTGGTCGCGGAGTGCGCGATGTTTATCGCGCGCTTCACCAGTCTGCATTTAACTGCTGCACGGCGCGCACCGCGGTCTGAGGCTCCGCTGAGCTTCATAGTCAAGGTTACTCAAAACACTAACATGAGACCCACATTATCACACGTTCTCATATGCGACCGGCCGTGGAGAACTCGAGTAATTCGCTTACCCAGTACGTTCGCAACGGCCCGTATCCAGAGCTCTCGCTACTCTACTTCGTGCAACAGCTACAGAAATCGGTAAAACAAGTCCTTTACGTCCGTGGCAACTCACAACGCAACAGTAGCTTCGACTGAAGCCTTTCTTCGTAGCGCGCGGAGCTGTTGCGTCTGCTCTTGTTTTCGCCGTCGTTCTGGTGCGCACTTCATGGCGGTTTGGTTGCGCGTCCGACTAGCGGAGATAAATTCGTAGCTCTTTTTCTGAGTGTTCAATGCGCCTACACACCAAATATTTAGGTTAATTGTTGTTTCCAGCTCACTAGTTGCACCCGGTTGCACAGCAAACTGTGCAAGGGAGCCGGACTTTGCACTACCCAAAACTGATCCGACAGGTGGCGCTACGTGTCTGCAAAACTCCAGAGTCTGACGTCTATTGGAGAGGGTGGCGATGCGGGCTTGTTGGTCTGTCATACTTCTTGGATGTGGGTGCTAGAAGACGAGGACGAAGGGAAGAAGGACACACACACTGGCGCTTAAAGGGGTGGTGCCATCAAAGTTTGAGGCTATAACAAGCCTGTTGTGGGTTTCCTTTGTATGCAAGGACACTCCACGTGAAGGGTCGGACGCAGCAAACGTTTAGAATATATTTTAATTCACTTCCAAAGTGTACCTAAATGCTCCTTTTCCCGATCGATGCCCATCGCTAGCGCATCAAAACTGACGTAGCTCTATGGGAAAGACAACGAAAGTTGTAGTGACGTCACACCATATCTGCAGTGACGTGAGTGTCCTCGGGACCTCTGTTACCTCCAGAACGTACGTACCGGCAAAGCATCGGTTGCTAAATCACTTGCCGAGTTTCGATCGCTTCCTGGCGAAGTGCTGCGCATCTTCGCGCGAGCTTTGTATGGTCACGTGACCAAGCCTACTACACTGCTACGTCACTGCCCAACTTGGTGCCCAGAAACCGAAACCGAAAGTTGTCCGCATAAATAAGGCGATATTAAATTACTTAGCGAGAACACGTGAATCTTGGTGCGTGTATCATGCTTCCTAGAGCTATAAGAAACGCTTGCAGCGAAGAACGCGCTAGCCACAAATTTGGTGGCACCACCCCTTTAAATTCGACTCTAACTCGAGCCCCATCTGGCCGCTATGGCTTCTCAGAGGCTACTCTAAACATGTCACGCGCCCTAATCGAACGTTTTACTGTGAACGTTTTACTGTTCGTATTGTCTGCACGGAACAAAGGCTCAGTTTCCCGTCGCTGAAGTACTTAAAGACGTCTCATGGTCGCCGTCGTTGATCCGCATCCGAGCTGCTTGTCTCCCTTGCTCGTACTCTGGTTGCCATCATGTTCATCGTCGGACTTGAAAGGGTAGGCCTAGCTGTACGAGCCCCTGTTCCTTGACGCCCGATCAACTGACGACATGGCGCTCTGGGGATCGTAGAGTGGCTGGCTGTCGTCCGGCATAGAAGGGGAAGTGATGCTGGCGCATTGGTAACTGCTGTGGTGAGGCTGCTGCAAACCCGGGGAGCATAGCATGAGGAAGACAGATCACAGTAAAGAAAAGACAGGACAGGCACTAACTGAGAAATGAAGTTTAATAGAAAGAAAATAAACACTGATATGACATCACGTGAACATCCATGAAAAACTAAAGAAACAATAACAAAACAGAATCATACAGATGGCAACAACTTGCATAAAACCAGAAAACAGGGGTTATTTACAAAATTGCCAACCGAAGTTAAATCACACGTTTTTCTGCAGGTAAGCATGCTTCGCTTCTAGTAGATGTACCGACGGGTGGCTAACATGCATGTCATTCTCTTTTTTTTTTTTCGAGGCAGCTGTTGTGTAGGGCAGGAGCCGGCGTGCTCTGCGGCGGGCCGACGGAGGGGGAGGACTACGCGGAAACTACTTGAGGCGAGACTGACGGGAGAGTGTGTCTCCCACGTTTACTCAGGCGGTTACAAAGAGGGGGGAAGGAAGGCCATTGACCAGCGAGGTGCAGGTCACATGACCGGCAAGTCCGTGCCGGGTTGGCTACAGGAAACAGGCATGGTGGAAGCCTAGCTCCACCTAGCGACATTGTGATGAGTAAAGGAGGGGCACGAGGCGCGTGCCGAACGGGGAAGCGCGGCGACGGTGCACGAGGAGCAAAAAGTCACCCCATGGCACGCGCACCAACCACGTCGACGCAGAGGATTGGCCAGATAGGGGCTCGTGGCATGCCACCCGAGCCGTGATGGTGAACGACGAAATATGATCGAGGGACTGTTCTGTGGGGCGCCGGACGGAGAAGACGGACGAAGCAAGTGTCGCAACCGCGACGAGAGTGGCTGGTACTCGGTTCTGGAGGCGGCGATACGAGAGGCTGGGGTAGTGGCCGTGGACCTTGGAAGACTCCAAGCGAGGCTGCCCGGACCTGTCGCACCTCAACACTGCAGTTCCGGGATCGCCAGCAGCCCTCCCCTTCTCGGCAGGACGGCTGCAGACCACAGTTCAGTCAAGGAGGTGTCCGTCACCTGTGGAGTCCTGAAGCAAGGGTCCAAGGCCTAGTTAGGCCTAACCTCGACTGAGCAAGGACGGAGACGACTATTGGGGACACACGTGACGAGGATAAGCGGCAGGCTGGACGAAGGCAACCGACGATGAACTTAGGGGCCTGCTGAGGATGCGATGACGGTCTCTACGAAAGATTGACGCAGCGGGAACATCGGGTCGTCTCGACGAACGACGATCGAACTGTAAACATTCTAGTACCGCTAGGCCCATAGTGGCCAGACTGAGTTGAAGAGACGTGTCTAAGCCTAGCAAAGACGCATTGGTTAGATAGTTTCAGTGCTGGGTAAGAACTAAGATTTGTTAATGTAAATAGGTTTTGGCAGGTTTTCGCTTGTATGGCTCAGTGTCATTAACGCTTTTTTATGTATTCCCTTTGTTCGTTCTAAAGTTTGTTGGTCGTTGTACCACGGTCTCCCATGCCCATCTCACTCTCTTCTGATCCTATATCCTATATTGCAAGCACTCCTGAGATAATCGTGACAAATATGTGGCGAGCCTGCCAGGATTTTTCCATCTTTCAGCCCAGTCACTTATCGTCGGGGGTTGCAAGGATGGATTGGGAGAAGTTGGCGGCCGTGGTAGGGTGGCTAGAATGGGGAGGTGTGATGACCGGCCTCCAAAGGCTGGCCCAAAAGCGCGTTCCTGCCGCGCGGTGGCGCTGCCGGCGGGGGCGCCGTGCTTTTCTCGCGTCGTCTGCTTACATCTGGGCGGGCAAATGATTCCACCACGCTCAGTTTTACCGCTGCAGTGTTTTCGGGCATATTTATTTAGTGTTTTAGACGTCTAGAAATTGATGAAATAATTCAGCGCTCTAATTTCACGGGTAATCTACAAGCGCCGACCACGCAGCTGATACAGAGTTCGATTTCGAGCGGCCATTTCTTGAGAGGTGGGCGCGCTTGTCAGGCGAAAAGTAGTTTAGAGGAATCCCTCCCGCAGACCAGCAGGTTGGAACAACCCTGCGTTGGTCGCTCGCAGATTAGTTATACATTTTAGATTGTAATGCAGTAAAAGCTCGTTAATTCGAACTCGAAGGGTACTATAAAATTAAAGGGAGGGCTCTAGAATGAGCGGACATCGCGCCACACTGTGCGGACAGAACCCAAAGAAGCTACATTTATACCACACGTCTGTGGCGGGTTATTTCGTGAATTTAGTTCATGGAGCTCGGACAGCGAACAGAATTGTTTGATCAGTGAGTGATACGTCAGAAACGAGCAACGACATGCATGTGATCAGTGAGCCTTAATGTCGAAATATATGACGCTATATATTTACGCTCCACAACGTTCATTTAGCAGGACGTTGGGCCAGTTGGTGTTGCATAACGAAAGACAAAAAAAAAACAGCGCTTAAACGACGAGGACAGAGAAGGGACGATACACATTGAGCTGACATCGCATTGTTTTACGTTTACTTAGATGGAAGTGTTAACGCAATCAAAATAAAAATTAGCAAGTTGCATTTGCTTGCGCTTCTTCTGTCGCCACTCCATGAGCATCGTTTGCAGCTTGCCCAAGAGCTCCACCGCAGCGTATGAATTCTTATCTGCAGAGAAATGCTGCTGATTTGTTGTTCTACATCTCTAGTAAATTTGGTTTGGCTTGGTTGCGCAACACATTGGCACCACTCTGGGTCGAATTGTGCGACGAACGATGAAAGCCCGGGGGCTCTCAGTTCGAATTAACCGTAAGTTCGAATTAACGAGCTTTTATTGTAGTACTTAAAAAGTGGAAGGCAATGCAATTATTCTGCAATGCGGCAGAGGAATGTACTAAAGTACAAGACTGGTTGCTTGATACAAGTTTATTAGAAACAGCACATTAAAACATTACATAACACAGGGATTCACCTTCTTGGCTTTATTCTGCGTAGCATGCTGGTTTAGCCCTTTCAGCAGAAAATGGACACGCGTACTGGTGTAGAACCCGACAACCGATCTTGTGAAAGAAGCTGCATGCTCCCTGCAGCCAATTTGTGGCATGTACATTGGCCAAATGCGTCCACGTGGAGCAAGATGCCAATGTAAGTACAAGAACAACCGATCATCTGAATTAGTCTGGCTCTTTCCACTGCAGCTCTGCTGCTCATGACCCGTGTGTCACACCAGGCCGTTGAACACGCCAATGTGTTCACTTGTAGAAACCTCAACTTTTCTATTTAAACATTTACGAATTTCATACCTTTAATATTAATTTAATTCTTTTGCGGTGGCTTGTCGGCCCTTGGTATAACACGTGCCCACTTTTCAAATTCATCCTTGCCGGCAGGTGCACAGAAGCGAGTCTTTCACCGCAAGCCTTGTATCCGTCGTCGCAACCTGGCACAAAGCACCATCTCTGCGTTTTTCTTTTTTTCAATTCTTCAGAGCGCTTCAAAAATCGACAACATTCGCTGACGCTCTCTCCTTCAAGGAATCGGGAAGCGATAAGAAAACAGGCCGTACTTCATTGACAGCGACAGCTAACTAGCGCTGCTCCGTTACCTACGAGACACGAGCAACCCATGCTCACAGTCGGCACATGCCAACCGCGCCCCTGACCGACCCGCCAAACTTCCCGCTAGCGGCGAGAACGCGCAGTGGGGCCTCGCTAGGCAATGAGCGCGCCGCCACGGTCATCACACCTCCCCATTCTAGCCACCCTAGCCGTGGCCAAAGACTTGGGCATGGACAAGGAGGAGACGATAGAGTTATTTAAGAACGCTCGGCAACAACAGGAAAAAGAGCATGAGCGAGCGCGCGAACAGCATGAACGAACGCTCGCGGTGCAGAAGGTAGAAAAAGAAATTTTAGAGTTGAAGTTGCGTTTGACACAAGCAAATGAGGCATTGCGAGACGATGCAAGTGCATCAATGACGGCGTCGGCCAGTTCGCCTTCTCCCAGACGAAAGCCTGTCTGCCCTCGCAAGTTAATGGCACCCTTCGATGAGCGAAGGGACGACTTGGATGCCTATTTGCATCGTTTCGAGAGGATTGCGGTAGGGCAAGGCTGGGAGAGGAGCGAGTGGGTGAATGCCTTGAGTTTTTGCCTCGTGGGAGGAGGCGTTGAGTGTGTTTGGCCGCATGCCAGCTCAAGACTCATTAGATTACGATCAGGTAAAGAAAACTTCATTAGAAAGATTCCGGCTGACCGCTGTTGCGACCCGGGGTGTCACAGCTCGAGACACAGGTCGTGGTATCCCGCTGCTGGCCCCGGTCGTTGCGACAGGCCTTTGCAGGCCCCGGAGACCCGGGAGGAAGATGCCGAGGCAGCATGAAGAGGCTGAAGGGAAACTGAACTGAGGTTTAATTACATTATTTACATGGCGAGCATTTCGCTCTACATCACGAAGACTTTGCTACATCGTGACGATCTCGTCGAAGGCCCGTGTCCAAGCTCTCCGAATCCTTCGAATCCTCTGAAGCTTTCTCTCACTCTTCTGCGAGCCCGCAGGGGCTGATTATAAAGAGTCTGTTTTCCCCAGATCCCTAGATGGGGGGAACAGCTCCAAATTGCACTGTCCAATCACACGACACACGCCACTTCCGACGGTGCCGCCCACACCCGCCCAGGTCTACGTGCCTGACAGGGGTGTTGCCACAACATTGCACCAGTGGCACCAAGGTGGTGGCGTGAGAAGGCAGCAGGATGAGGGGTTTTACGCTCGCACTTCGGAGCGCATCAAAGGTCCGCCGCTCGACACGCAATTAGCGGGACGGGTCATCCGCGGCGGCTCCGCCGTCTCTTCAAAGAGTATGTCGCGACCGAAAACCACTGCGGTCGTCTCGCCGAACACCTTGCGCGTCGGACTGCATGGCGCCTCACTTCCCGGCTAGGAAGGACAATACACGTCTTTTAACGTCTGTCAGCGGGCCAGCAGCCCCTCGGAGACTTGTTCGTAGAACAGGGAACGCCGCTCCTCCGTCGGCCCAGGCGCCGGTCATAACAGCTCGTCCGCCGGCGGGAGACTCGACCTGAGGGTGGCCAGCTGAACAGGTTGCCCGAAGCGTCGATTTGAATTTGCGTCCTCCGGTCCATTGCCGATGACGCCCAACCATGGACTCTCCCGCTCGTTCCTCGTTGCTGTCTTCCTGGGAATACGCATACACACACACAACCACAGGCACAGGAGAGTGCCCTGCCCGCACTGAGACACATCGAGTCCAAAATTAATCATGTAAAAACAACCTTCCTTAAATAGTACAACTAAAACAAAGCAGCAATCGGAAGCGTTTCTCTGAGCTTTCGCCGAAGCTCCCAATCTCAAAACGAGAATAAGCTTCCTCTTAAACTGCTTTCAAGAAAAACAACTCCCCAGTGATGTGCCCTTCGTGGCATACTTGTGTGCCAGCGTCAGTATTCCGCTGTAATTCAACCAGGCCTCATACTCGTGAACGAAAGCCTTTTGCTTCACGCTATCTTTCGGCCCCAAAATTTTGTGCCGCCAAAGCCAGTCGTCAAGTTCCTTCGAGCAGACGAAAAGATACCTGTCGTGCTGCATGAGTATCAGGACCACTACTCACATTTCACGTCTGCGATCGCACGTACTAGTGCTACTGCGCTGATAAACTAATAACACTGCTTTGCGGTCACAATTCCAACAAAACATACACATAAACTCACGAACTAACTTTCCTTACTCATGTCCACACCGGACACATGCGAATAAAAAGTAAACAAACAAAGAAAAAACTTTCGCATGAACCCTGAAAAACTCACAAGGAACATTCCAGCTTCTTCGCGCTCACTCATAATCAACTCGTACGACATACCCTGACCCTGACGCACGCTCCGATGCGTGTCGTTATGCAACCGCACAACGCCTACCTTTACAAGAAAACATACAACGCTTAAGAAATAATCAAATCCTAAAACTGGTTACCTAAACACTATCAGTAGCCGAGAAACCAAAACAAAACGTTCGAAAACTAAAATAAACAATCAAAACGCAAGTTCAAAGCAAAACAAACAAATCCGGTAGCGACATTTCCTCAAAAGCTTACGGCTGTCACTCAATTTTGAGGCGTACTCGCGGCGGTCGCGCCCTGTGGGCCTTCCTTATCGAACGGGGAATACAACAATGGCGCAACCCATTCGCTTCGCCGCCGAGCCCCACTAAGCTCTTTGTTGCAGACCAGCGTTCTTCCCCTCGCTCAGCTACTTCTTGGGAGCCACCGACCTTGCACTCCCGCGCCCCCTCAAACGTGCCGTGGATAGAACGACGGGAGGCTGACTGACCCCTTCCGTATGTCTGCATTTTTGCCCAAGGCACTTTTCTTTTCGTCCGGTGGCTTGGACGCATGCAAAACAATTTCGACGCCGACGACAAACGCCTCATTCTGCCCACTACGTTCAAACGTTCAGAGCCTTTTTTCGAACGGGTTGGGCTCTTTGTCGCACTCGTGGCTCTACGACGCCGCTTCCGCCTACGCCTCTTCTTGGGGCGCAACTTTGAGCCTTCCGCTCGCATCTCTGGCTCATGAACCCTCTCACAGCCTTCGTTAGCTGTCTCGTCCGCGCAGTCTGAATGATTCACGAACAAATCATCTTTACCCTCATTCTCCACACTGGCGGACAGCTTAACACGATTAGGAACAATGCAGCTGCTTTCCTTTGAACAATCTAGCTCGCAATCCTGGGAGCTATCTACAACTGCACTGTTATCCTCACTCTTTCTTTTCGCTCCCTCTTCTGAACTCACTCCGGTGTTCCTGACTAGCGGGTCGAAACCTGGGACACCGCATGAAAGATCCACCGTCGCGATACAGTCACCGGACCCTAGCTCAAATGCCTCGGAGCTGTCCGCAACTGTTCTACTTTGTGCTTCAGTACACTCTCCCGACGTTACTATGGTCGTCTTGCCTAGCGAGTCGAATCCTGGGGCATCGCGTGCAAAATCGACCGTAGGGACAACCTCACTTTGTGTCTGTGCCAGATGGTCTACAACTATCTTAGTTGTTTCACTAGCATTACCCTCGCACAGCACCTCGTCGCTCTTACTCTGGCCTTCGGCGGCCTCCACTCCTAGCGCAGCATCTTTCGCAGCTGACACCTTTGGTTCCCTTATGAACACGCTGCTTTCACATGTGCTGGCCTTCTCTACGGCCCTGAACTGCACCACACTCGACCTTTCTGCGCACCTCTCGTGCGCTACCTCTACAAACTGACCACTCCACTGCTTTATATCTCGCTCGCATTCTAGTCTTTCACACTCGCGTTCCAACCTTTCACACCTCTCGTCTAACGCTTGCATCCTCTTCCTGTGTTCTTCATCCCTTATCCTCTCTTTCTCAATCTTTTCCTGTTCAATTAAGATTCGATTCCCCCAATACTCCCTGTCCTCCTTGTTATCGCTTTCGGCTATTAATTCACGGATTTGAGATGCAGGAGTATCGTCGTCTATCTGAATGTCGAGCTCCCCACATAACTCCAACAGGCTATCCCTCGTAAATCTCGTCAGATCCATGGCGACTACTTTCTATGGCTCAGCTGTGACAAACACAAACCCACCAGCGTTTCAATTATTGGTCTAGAGATATTGAAGCCTGGCCAATCCCACAGCGGAGACCAAAAGCATAATCACACAAGCAGCACCACGTTGCCAACATCCCTCTCTACCTTTTTGCCTGTTTCTCCTTCACCCTTCTGCCCTCTTCAACATTCGAAACCTCCCGCAACGTACCCTGAAAACAAAAAACTCCCGCAAAACTCACATCTACTGCTACCGAAATACCTGAGCTATCCTGCCTTTCCTAGCTTCCTCAGATAATCGTTGAGTGCTGCTCCGTGCTGAGATAGCAACCACAGTTCCTAGGCAGTTGCTAGTTGCATCTATCTTCTAACGGGTCTAGGCCAAAAGACTCGATACCTCTCAAGCGCAAAGCCAGGCACTCACCCCATACTGTGCGGTCATGGTACGCTGCGTCGGTCCCGCCGAATTCCAGGTCCTAGGGCTTTCGGCTGACCTCCGGTCCACGTCGCTCTCCTTCGATGAGTCTGATCCCACCATCTGCCATCCAGTTGTTGCGACCCGGGGTGTCACAGCTCGAGATACAGGTCGTGGTATCCCACCGCTGCCACCAGTTGTTGCGACCCGGGGTGTCACAGCTCGAGACACAGGTCGTGGTATCCCGCTGCTGGCCCCGGTCGTTGCGACAGGCCTTTGCAGGCCCCGGAGACCCGGGAGGAAGATGCCGAGGCAGCATGAAGAGGCTGAAGGGAAACTGAACTGAGGTTTAATTACATTATTTACATGGCGAGCATTTCGCTCTACATCACGAAGACTTCGCTACATCGTGACGATCTCGTCGAAGGCCCGTGTCCAAGCTCTCCGAATCCTTCGAATCCTCTGAAGCTTTCTCTCACTCTTCTGCGAGCCCGCAGGGGCTGATTATAAAGAGTCTGTTTTCCCCAGATCCCTAGATGGGGGGAACAGCTCCAAATTGCACTGTCCAATCACACGACACACGCCACTTCCGACGGTGCCGCCCACGCCCGCCCAGGTCCACGTGCCTGACAGGGGTGTTGCCACAACATTGCACCAGTGGCACCAAGGTGGTGGCGTGAGAAGGCAGCAGGATGAGGGGTCCTACGCTCGCACTTCGGAGCGCATCAAAGGTCCGCCGCTCGACACGCAATTAGCGGGACGGGTCATCCGCGGCGGCTCCGCCGTCTCTTCAAAGAGTATGTCGCGACCGAAAACCACTGCGGTCGTCTCGCCGAACACCTTGCTCGTCGGACTGCATGGCGCCTCACTTCCCGGCTAGGAAGGACAATACACGTCTTTTAACGTCTGTCAGCGGGCCAGCAGCCCCTCGGAGACTTGTTCGTAGAACAGGGAACGCCGCTCCTCCGTCGGCCCAGGCGCCGGTCATAACACCGCCGAAGGTTTTCGCGAAAAATTCTGGTCGTGCAAGCCTGAGAATTCCGAGACTGGCAAACAGTTTGTCTGCCGACTGTCCAACTACACACAAATCTCTTTATAACGAAGTTGCATCTTACACGTAAATAAGTTCGTTATATGCGAAAATTCGTTATAAAGGTATATTCCCAACACTATACCTGTTGTAAGAGTAGTCATTTACTTCGTTATAACCGATATTTCGTTATATCCGGGTTCGTTATATCGAGGTTTGAGTGTACTTTGATAGATGGATGGAGTTGTCAGACACAGAAATAACCTACGTAGGCGTCCGCGACAAGGTAGTGGGAGAGCAATTCCTCAACCGTTGCAGTAGCAAGTTGGCCATATTCTTGAAAGAAAGAAAGGTAGGCATGGTAGAGGAAATGGCAAGGCAGGCCGACCAGTTCATGGAGTCACAAGGGCTAAGCAATCTTGGAAAAGGGGTCGGTGAAAGTACTATGGCAGCGGAAGGAGAGACTAGAGGGCAGGTCCCAATGAGCAACGTCAGGGCACAACGGCGATGTTTCTTGTGCAACCAGCCGGGACATATTGCCATCAATTGTCGTACAAAGAATGGCCACAATGAAAAGACAGTGACGTGCTCTAGATGCCAAAAAAGAGGACGCAAAGCAGAGGATTGTAAGACGAAGTCAGTCGAAAAGGCTGCCTGTGTATTGAGATACAGAGAAGAGGGGCAGAAAGAAACTGGCATGCCCGTAGTAGAAGGTGAGGTGCAGGGGCATAAGGCTACAGGGCTGCGGGATACAGGCGCTGATCCCGTATTGGTACGGAAAAGTCTAGTGGCACCGGAGAATATGACGGGGCAAGTAAAGCCAGTGGTTTTTGTGGACAGAACAATCCGGTATCTGCCAGAAGCTAAGATACATGTAGCTACACCCTTCTATACGGGGCCAGTGACAGCAAAGTGTGTTGAGGATCCCCTATATGACCTTGTAGTGGGAAATGTACCGGGTGTGAGGAAAGCTGATGACCCTGATCCCCTGTGGAGAGGGACTGAGAAAGGCCTGGAGCAGAGTAAAGATTCAGGGCCTGCAGAAGGGGAGGAACCAAAGGTAGAAATGGAAATGGCAGCAGCAGTGCAAACTAGGGCCTCAAGTAACATAAGAAGAATGTAAAACCACTACAAGTCACCGACATTAGGGGGTTGGATGTGACAGCAGAGAAGTTCAAGGAATTGCAGGAGAAGGATCCATCTATTCGAGGGTGTGAGGGAAGATTAGGAGAGGTTATAAAAAGGAAGAAGAGCAGAACGGTAGCGCAATTAGTGAAGCAGAATGGGCTGGTGTATCGCAAGTGTGTTTTTAGCTCGAGTAGAGAAGTCCTGCAGCTGATGGTGCCGGAGGAGTTAAAGGATACAGTGCTGAAATTGGGACATGATGGTATTATAGCCGGTCACCAGGGCATAAAAAATATGTTAGAGAGGATCACAGAGGAATTTTTCTGGATAGGAGTGCAGAGCGATGTGAAGAGATATGTTAAATTGTGCGACGTATGTCAGAAGACTGTTTCTAAAGGGAGAGTAGGGAAAGTTCCGCTGGGTAAAATGCCGATTGTAGAGTTACCTTTTGATAGGGTGGCTATAGATATTGTGGGGCCCATCAACCCAGTGTCAGGTAAAGGAAATCGATATGTTCTGACCCTGGTGGATGTGGCTACCAGGTATCCTGACGCGGTCGCTTTGAAAACCATAGACACCATTCAGGTAGCCGAGGCTCTGTTGAACATGTTCTCGAGATACGGCGTACCAAAGGAGCTACTCAGCGATAGAGGATCCAATTTTACCTCACAAATGATGAGGGAAATGCACAGATTGATGTCCATTGACCAGAAATTAACTACACCGTATCACCCGATGGCCAACGGGTTGGTGGAGTGGTTCAATGGAACGCTGAAAACTATGTTGAAAAGGATGTGTAAGGAAAGGCCTAAGGATTGGGGTAGATACCTGCCGGCACTTTTGTTTGCATATCGGGAGGTACCGCAGGCCAGTTTAGGATTCTCGCCCTTTGAAATGATGTATGGAAGAACGGTCAGAGGCCCACTAACAATTTTAAAAGAGCTATGGTCCAGGGAAGAGATGGGAACAGAAGAAAAGAACACATACACATATGTGCTAGATCTGAGGAACCGGCTAGACGAAACGTGCAAAATAGCCCATGAAGAGTTAGAACGAGCCAAGCAAAAACAAAAGAACTACTATGATCGTAAGGCAGTGCGGAGGACACTAAAGGTAGGAGATAAGATTCTGGTAATGCTGCCCACGGAAAACAATAAAATGTTAATGCAGTGAAAAGGGCCATTTACAGTCACCCAAAAGAAGAGTGAAATAGACTACGAAATTTCAGTACATGATCAGAAAAAGGTGTTCCACATCAACATGCTAAAAAGGTATAAAGAGAGAATAGAGGACAGAAAGGGAAAAGAGAAAGAGCTAGCTACTGTATGTATGGTTATTGCAGAGGAAAACCAGGAAGAGGTACCTACCTATTATAGGAAGAAGACTATGGGGGTAGAGAAAGTGGCAATAAATCCTTCCCTGGAGGGTTCACAGGCCACAGAGTTGAAGAGATATAGTCGGTAAATTTAGTGAGATTTTTTCAGATTTACCTGGGCGTACTGAGATAGTGAAATGCAAGCTCCAATGCTCCACAGAAGCACCCGTGTATGTCAAGCAGTACCCTTTACCCATAGCTATGCAGGAAGTCATTGGAAAAGAAGTGGATGAGATGATAAAGCAGGGTATAATTGAAAGGGCCAACTCTGCCTATAATGCACCCCTGGTAGTAGTTAAAAAAAGTCACAGTTTCACCGCAAGGGTGAAGCAATGAATGCGATAGCAAAAAATTGTAATGTTATACGAAGTGAGGCTGGCAGCTAACTCTTTTTGGATCCGATCTCACGCAACTCTAGAAAACGCTTGTTTAAGAGAATTCTCTTCGCGTTGAGAGCGCAGCACGTAGAAGGGTACACCGGCCCCCCCGCTTCCGGCCGCCGAGAAGGGGAGATAACGCGCGCGCCCCCACTCGTAAAATCGAAGGTCGAGGGACCCCCCCCCCCCCCCCCCTCGCGTCTTTTCACGCTCACGAACCACGGGCGGGGACGATTATATATTGTCGCGGTGCAACGCGAACAAAAGACAGGGACACCTTGAGACAGTGAAACAGCGTGTTCAAGTCGGCTGAACACGAAGAACGTCTTCTTCGTCCTCGAATATCCCCAGGCCCACTACCTGGTGTCCGTTAAATCCCCCCATCATCGTCTTCGTCCACATGCAATACACACGCGTCATTAGCCTCTCCCTCAAAAAGCATCGCCCCGATGCTAAATCAGTAATGCAGGTTGTTTTTTTTTAACAAAAGTCTCGAAGTCACTCGCTGACATATGGCTTCATGCGCACTACGTGCACGAGTTCCGGATGATGCTGGCGACGCCTCGTACAATAGGAACTGTCGGGAACGACTTCATAGGTGACATCACTCAGTCGTCGCAGTACTCGGTATGGTCCGAAGTATCGCCTTAACAGCTTTTCGGAAAGTCCACGTTTCCGTATGGGCGTCCAAACCCACACTCTGTCGCCGGTTTGGTAAACGACTGTTCTACGGTGAGCATTGTAGCGGCCTGCGTCGTATTCTTGTTGCTGGCGGATCCGCAAGCGTGCAAGTTGCCTGGCTTCTTCCGCGCGTTCCGTGAACACATCGGCGTCCGTGTCAATGTTGTCACAATCGTGCAGTAGCATGGCATCTAACATAGTCCGTACCTCCCGTCCGTGCACGAGGCTAAACGGAGTCATGCGAGTCGTTTCTTGCTTGGCCGTGTTGTACGCAAACGTGATATAAGGCAAGATTTCGTCCCAATTTTTGTGTTCAACGTCTACGTACATCGAAAGCATGTCTTCAATCGTTTTGTTTAGGCGCTCTGTAAGCCCGTTCGTTTGCGGGTGGTAGGCGGTGGTCTTACGATGAATTGTTCCACTCAGCATCAAGACGTGATCCAGAAGAGCTGCCGTAAATGCGGTTCCTCTGTCTGTGATCACGACGGTTGGTGCACCATGCCTCAGTACAACATTTTCGATGAAAAACGTGCCACCTCCGCTGCTGTACCTCTCTGGATAGCCTTTGTTTCGGCATAACGGGTGAGATAATCAGTCGCGACGATGACCCAGCGGTTCCCTGCAGTAGAAGTGGGAAGTGGACCCAAAATATCCATTCCGATTTGGTCAAATGGTGTTCTTGGGACCTGGACGGGTTGCAGGAGGCCAGCTGGTTTAGTCGGGGGTGACTTGCGTCGCTGGCAGTCGAGGCAAGTACGAACGTGGTGCTTCACGGCTGTGGCGAGTCTTGGCCAATAGTACCTTTGCCGCACTCTGGTTAATGTTCGCGTGTAACCTAAGTGGCCAGAAGTCACCTCGTTGTGGCATGCTTGGAGTACTTCGGTGCGAAGGGCGGCTGGGATGACGAGCAAATAGGTGGATCCGGTCGACGAAAAGTTTTTTTTGTATAGTACGCTGTCTCGCAAACAAAACGCTGACAACACTCTTGCGAAAACCCTTGGTGCCTTCTGAGATCTACCGTCCAAGTAATTAATTAGGCCAAGCAACTCAGGGTCGTCACGTTGTTGCTGCGCAATGGCGGTGGAATCGAGAACACCAAGGAATGCTACCTCCTCCTCATCGGGTAGAATAGCCGACTCAATGGGTGAGCGGGACAGACAGTCAGCGTCCATATGTCGCTTCCCTGACTTGTGCACGACCGCCATATCGAACTCTTGCAGCCTTAGACTCCAACGCGCTAATCGCCCGGTAGGATCTTTAAGATTTGTCAACCAACACAGTGAATGGTGGTCGCTAATAACTTTGAAGGGGCGGCCATACAAATACGGGCGAAATTTCGTAACCGCCCATACCACAGCGAGGCATTCTTTTTCAGTCGTGGAGTAATTAGCCTCAGCGCGTGTTAGCGTTCTGCTTGCATAGGCGATTACTTTTTCTGTGCCCTCTTGCTGCTGCACAAGCACAGCTCCCAGACCTACATTGCTGGCATCAGTGTGAACCATCGTAGGGGCTTTCTCGTCAAAGTGGGCAAGGACTGGAGGCGTTTGTAGACGCTGGCGCAGATCGTTAAAAGCGGCTTCCTGTTCGTTGTTCCACTCGAAGGCAACGTCTTCTCTTGTGAGGCGAGTTAATGGTGACGCAATGCGTGCGAAGTCCGCGATAAACCGCCGATAATAAGCACAGAGGCCGAGAAAGCGCCTGACAGCCTTCTTATCGGTCGGCACAGGAAACTGTGCAACGGCTGTGATCTTTTCAGGATCTGGACGAACGCCTGCGTGACTTACGACGTGACCAAGAAATTGCAGTTCTTCGTAGCAAAAGTGGCACTTCTCTGGCTTCAACGTCAGGCCCGCGGACCGTATGGCTCGTAGAACGACTTCAAGCCTTTCAAGGTGCTCGTCGAACGTTGTGGAAAACACTATTACATCGTCAAGATAGACTAAGCAGGTCTTCCACTTCAACCCAGACAGCACGGTCTCCATGAGCCTTTGAAAGGTAGCAGGCGCTGAGCACAAACCGAAGGGCAAGACTTTAAATTCATATAGGCCATCTGGCGTCACAAAAGCGATCTTCTCGCGGTCTCTCGGGTCTACCTCGATTTGCCAATATCCACTCCTCAAGTCCATTGACGAAAAGTAGCGAGCATGGCGAAGTCTGTCGAGAGAGTCATCTATACGGGGGAGTGGATACACATCTTTCTTGGTCACCTGGTTTAGCTTTCTGTAATCAACACAGAAGCGCAGACTGCCGTCCTTTTTCTTAACTAGGACCACAGGCGATGCCCAAGGGCTCTTTGATGGCTGAATAACGTCATCTTCAAGCATTTTGTCTACTTGCTGTTGAATAGCTTCGCGTTCCTTTGGGGCCACTCGATAAGGGTTCTGGTGGATAGGTCGCGCAGTGTCCTCGATAATTATACGATGCTTGGTTAGAGGCGTGCGGCCCACTCTTGACGTTGTCGAAAAGCAGTCTTGGAATTCGGCTAGTAGCTCAAGAAGCCTCCGTCGCTCGTCCTTTGGCAAAGTAGTGCTAACGTCAAGAACAGGTGCTGGATCAAGTTTTGGCGCTTCGTCAACTACCGACAAGCAGGCTTCGGCATCTACGACATGGTCAAAGTACGCGACAGCCGTGCTTTTTGGGAGGTGCCGACGCTCAGCACTGAAATTGGTCAGCAGCAAGTTCGTGCGTCCAGCAGTGACACTGACGATACCTCGTGCGACGGAAATACCGTGAGTAAAGAGGAGCGAGCTTATTTGGTCTGCCACTCCTTCGCCGTCAAACTGGGCAGCGGCTGCCACAGAAACAAGCGTGCACGACCTAGGTGGGAGGACTACATCGTCATCAGTAAGACGCAAGTGGTTGGGTCTCGCCTCTGGACAATCAGCTGAGCCGGGACTGTTGCAGAATGTAATCAAACTTTCCGGGATGCTGATGACGGCGCCATATTCTCTTAAAAAATCCATGCCAATAATGAGATCTTTGTAGCATGTGGCGAGAACGACGAACGACGCAACGAAAGGAGAACCTCCGATGTCCACTCTCGCGGTGCATCTTCCAGTGGGCATCAGTAACTGGCCGCCTGCCGTTCTTATATGAGGGTCCGTCCACGGCGTCTTCACTTTCTTAAGGCGGACGGCGAGATCCTGACTTATAATAGAAAAGTCGGCACCAGTGTCGACTAAGGCTGTCACTTTCTGGCCGTCAAGAAGAACACTGAGGTCGGCAGTCACAACTTCGTCGCTCTCACGTCTCGTCGGCTTTACGGCGTCATGCAGTGGGAGAAGTGGGGGGCTTTTTATCGTCATCTTGATGGCCTGCAACCTTACCCCCGGAGGTCGCCGCCCTCAGTTTCCCCGGAGCGGGCTGGGTGACCTCCTTGAATTAAGGTCCGCGAAGGTGCGTCGGTGTGACGAAGGCGACTGTGCGGGAGATGGAGAGCGGGATCGACGTCCCGAACCCGGCTGGTGAGTAGGTATTGCCTCCTCGTCAGTGGTACGGCAGTCGTCAAAGTGGGAACGGGATCCTTGGAAAGATGCGTCGTCGCGGCGTGGCATGTATTCGTCGTTGGTGCGTCGACCGTCAAACCATGGCCGAAGAGGGCGGAACTGATCACCGCGATGCCAGCAATGACGGGAAATATGGCCTGCACCTCCGCAGTTAAAACATAGTGGACGCCGGTCTACTGTGCGCCATGCATCTGTCTTTCGGAGCGGTGGACGTCTCAGTATCTCCTCTTGCGACGTTGTCCATGGCGCGGCTGTGGACGGCTGGTGGTATGGCGGTAGGACGTGTGGTCGCCTGAATGCCTGCTCTTGCGGCGGTGACCAAGGAGCCATTGGCGCCTGGCGGTATGGCGTCGGCATAGTGGGTGGTGGACGTCGAAGAGCGGCAGCGTAGCTCATGGGACGCTGCTCGGCATCAGGGTCAGCGGCAGAAAATGCTTGGCGGATTTCGTCGCGTACGATTTCAACGACGGACGCCATGGGTGTTTCAGCTACCGGTGTCCGGAACTTTTGCAGTTCTTCACGAACTATCTCCCTAATCAGGTCTCGCAAGGAGCTCTGATTCTCCAACGTCATGGCGGCGGCATTGATTGGGGCACTGCTGGACATGCGATCATACTGCCTGCATCGTTGATGAAGGGCCCTCTCGATAGCCGTAGCCTCCTTGATAAAGTCAACCACGGTAGTTGGAGGGTTGCGCAGTAGCCCGGCGAAAAGCTGCTCCTTTACACCACGCATGAGGTAGCTCAACTTCTTATCCTCACTCATGTTCGGGTTAGCGCGACGAAAGAGACGAGTCATATCCTCGGCGAACATCGCCACGGTTTCATTGGGTTTTTGAACCCGTAGCTCCAATAGCTGCTGCGCACGGTCCCGTCGATCGACACTGGCGAAGGTATCAACGAACTGTTGTCGGAAGTCGCTCCAAGTTGACAGACTAGCTTCTCTGTTCTCGTACCAAGTACGAGCACTGTCGTCAAGGTAGAAATAGGCACGAGAGAGTTTTTCCTGATTAGACCACTGATTGATCTTGGCAACACGCTCATAGTGCTCAAGCCAGTCGTCAACGTCTTCATGGGCGCCGCCACTGAATCGATCGGGGACCAGCGGTTGAAAGAGTGTTACCTGGGATGGGTGTGTAGGCGAGCTGCCTTGGGGCACCTGTTGCGGGCTGGCGTTGGCCATTGGTTGAGGTAAGCGGCGCCTGGGAGAAGGTTCCTGAGAGGGGATGAGCTCTGGCGCGAGGCCTCGCAACCGCCGACTGAAGCGATGCACAGGAGTTGCAATGGGTGACAATGCGTCCGGGCTGGTTGAACGGCTCCCAGTGGGAGTGTGGAGCATCAGGCAGGGTTGCGGTCCAGCACCTCCACCAGTGTCGCGGTGCAACGCGAACAAAAGACAGGGACACCTTGAGACAGTGAAACAGCGTGTTCAAGTCGGCTGAACACGAAGAACGTCTTCTTCGTCCTCGAATATCCCCAGGCCCACTACCTGGTGTCCGTTAAATCCCCCCATCATCGTCTTCGTCCACATGCAATACACACGCGTTTCGCGATCCGGGCGCTCATAGCGGCATGGACAGGAGAGATAATGAGGCCCACTCCGTCATTTTCATACTGTGGAACTACCGTGGCGCCCCCAGCGGAGTATGCAGCTGTCGCACCACCTGTCCTGCGGGCCTCTCCGTAGAGGAGAGAACGGGGGGGAACCGTAGGAGAGGGAGGGGACGCGCATGCGCTGTGGGGGGTGTAAGACGCGGGAGCCGCTCCGTAGATGCAGAGGATTCCTAGAGGAGAGAAAGGGGGTGAGCGTAAGAGAGAGAGGGGGAGGGGGACGCGCATGCGTTGTGGGAGTGCGGGACGCGGGAAGCAGGGACGGACAAAGCCTCCGTAAGCACATGCAAGCTAGATCAAGGAATGGAGTCAACCTGGGCGACAGACACCACCGGTAGTGCGTGTTATTCTTTGCTTGCACCCACCACCTGCCTAGCCATTGCTAAGCAGCCACTCTGTGCTCTCGGCCATGATTCTGGGTGGTGGTGGTTGACGGCCTTATTGTACTACAGTGTTGTGGTTCGCGTAGTGGGTGCTTCCCTACTTCATGAAAGTGACCGGACGCGTGAGGGAGGGACGGACAAAGCCCCCGCCGTAAGATGCTTCGCATCTAAAACAGAGTGGGGTAACTGCGTGGCAATAGGCGTGTCACAAAGTTACCCCGCGAAGTATCAACTTTTCAGTTTCCTTTCTATAAACTTCAACAGACGTGACTTGATTAAATTTATATTACAGTTTATTTTAGCCCACATATTTACAATCACAAGTACATACCTGTTTTCGCTGTTTTTCTCGTGCGGACGGGTCGAGCGCACAAAGTTTACGGTGTTTCAACAATGCGCGCGAAAACACCATTGAACATGTCAGCGTCTAGAGTGGCTCTGGAGCGTGGGAACATTGGCCGGCTGCCGCTAAGTGGCACGGCATGTCTGGCGAGCTTGTTGGGTGGCTTATAGCTTTTCGGCGGCGCCTGGTCGTGGCGCGAGATTTAAAGTACTGAAAACCGAGCGCGTGTCACAAAGTAACCCCTGCAGTCACAAAGTAACCTCATTTTACGGTACGGCAAATGACGCCGACGCCGACGGCGAAAACCAGCCGCGGGTGTCCATATAATTGCTATCGCAATAAAACCAGATGGCTCAAACCGGGTGTGTGTCGATTTCAGGAGACTAAATAACATCCTGAAGATGGATGCAGAACCTATTCCAAGGATTGATGTGGTGGTAGCTAAAGTGGCAAATAAAAGATATTTCTCGAAGCTAGACCTCTCAAAGGGGTATTGGCAGATACCCATGGAGGAAGCGTCAAAAGAAAAGACAGCATTTGCGTGTTGCAGGGGGTTATTCCAATTCAGATACATGCCTTTTGGGTTGAAAACAGCGGCGGCAGTATTTACAAGGTTGATGAGGCAGGTCTTGCAGGATGTGCCCTATGTAGAGCATTACATCGACGATATCCTGGTTGCGACCGACACATGGGAACAGCATCTGCAAGCCTTAGAGCAGCTGTTTGGGAGGATAAAGGATGCTGGGCTGACAGTTAAGCCTACCAGATGTGAATTAGGATATAACACCATGGATTTCTTGGGGCACAAATTAGGGTTAGGACAGGTGGGCCCGAAGGGAAGATATATTGGACAAAATCCAAACAGTGGAGAGACCGAAAACGAAGAAACAGGTCCAATCATTCTTAGGCTTGACAGGGTTCTATCGCGAGTTCATACCCCGTTACGCAGAAATAGCAGGACCACTTATTGAGTGAACCAGGAAGGGCACGAATAATGTTGTGAAATGGGAGGAGGTGCATGAAATTGCATTTGAAAGGTTAAAGCGTGAAATGTCACAATCTCCCATATTGTTGGCTTAGGATATGCAGAAAGAGTTTGTGCTACGAACTGATGCGTCGAATAAGGCACTAGGGGCAGTACTCCTGCAAGAGAAAGAGAGAATTCTCCACCCCATGTTCTTTGCAAGTAGGAAGCTGAATAGCGCAGAGCAGAATTACTCCACTATTGAAAAAGAATGTTTGGCTTTGGTATGGGCGGTAAAAAAGTTTCACATCTATTTATTTGGGAAGCCCTTCAGAGTGCAAACAGATCATCAACCGTTAGAATTTTTGAGCAAAGCAAGGCTAACGAACGGAAGGGTGATGAGGTGGAGCCTGACTTTGCAGGAATACTGTTTCCATGTGGAGTATATTGCCACGATTTATGCCCCAAAGTTTGTTCTAGCTGTTTTGTGGCCAACGTATGGCCCCGCCCGATTGTCTTACCCTTGTTTGAAGCAAAGCGCGTGTTTCCTTCTTTCTCTTGTATGCCACACTAGCGATCGTATTTTGATAGGGAGAGGGTTTCGCCCTGTCGCCACCAGACGAGAGTTATCAGTGTAATCTGATGGTTGCGGATGGACTAACGCCGCGACTGTCTTGTTTTCCCGCCGTCGCTCACTAGAGCACGTCGTTGTGTTAGCTGCTGCCTCGCCGTTTTCTTTTGCCTTGTTACGGAGCACAAGTTCGCTCCAATAAATCTTGTTTTGTGAACCCTGCGTCGTCCTTGACCCCGTGACATCTGGTGGAGCTGCCGGGTACATGAACCCTACGTCCTCTTCAAGTCGCCAGGCAAGCCCAACACGCACCAGCCGCCGACAGCAAGGCCTTCAGCCGGAGTTTGGGCTGCTTCCAGAGAAAGTGAAGAAGGACGCCGTGACCACTGAGATGAACGACGCCGCCACCATGACCAACGGTACCAATGCTCCCGTAGTTCTACAGCAGCCCAAGGAGCCGCCCCCCATTTCATGGGTCACCCTCGGAGGATCCCGAAGACTGGCTGGAGCAAGTTGAACGGGTCAAGCTATTTAACCGCTGGGACGACGAGGAGACACTGAGGCACGTATTCTTCTACCTTGCCGACTCAGCTCGGACTTGGTTCGAAAACCATGAGCGCTCCTTAAATTCCTGGCAGGCATTCAGGACGCAATTTTTAGCGACTTTCACCACAGTTGTACGGAAGGAGCAGGCCGAGTTCTTGCTGCAGACGCGCAAGCAACACCCTAACGAAGGTGTTCTTGTCTTCGTCGAAGAAATGACAAGGCTGTTCAGGCGGGCTGACCCTGAAATGGCGGAAGAAAAGAAGTTGCGCTTGTTAATGCGTAGCGTGAAGGAAGAATTGTTCGCTGGGCTTGTCCGTAACCCGCCGAAAACCGTTGCCGAGTTCGTGTCCGAGGCTAGCACAATTGAGAAGGCCCTCGAAATGCGTGCTAAGCAGTATGACCGCCACTTTATTGACACTGCCAGGGTGAACTACGCTGAGGGAACGCAGAATCCGACGGACACACTACGTGAGACCATCCGCGCAGTTGTAAGGGAAGAGCTGCGGAAACTCTTCCCAGCCGTGCCGCAGCCCCAAGTCGCCTCTCTAAGCGATGTGATCCGGGAAGAGGTGCAACAAGCACTGGGGACTAGTGCGTTGCTGGACACACAACGGGAGCCTCAGGCTATGGCCTACGCCGCCGCTATTCGCGCCCCTCGCCCTCCCGTACCTCGCCGCCAGGAGCCCCATTACCAACGTCCTCCCCTTTACCAACGGCCTCCATCGTCCGCCCTACCATCGACGCTGCGACAACAGACGCCAAGGAAGACTGACGTGTGGCGAACCCCGGACCGTCGTCCGCTGTGTTACCACTGCGGAGAAGCCGGTCACATCTACCGTCGCTGCCCCTACAGACAACTCGGCTTGAGAGGCTTCTCTGTCGACGCACCGCGCCCCTTGCCCGGCCAACTACCGAGCGAGATTGACGAGTACCTATCTCACACAAGCCGCGGACCAGCAGACTTCGGCCGTTCACCGTCACCCCGTCGATACGGATCACCAGGGCCCCGCAACAGCACTTACTCGTCAAGCGGAAGGTCCCCCAGCCCCGGAAGGGGAAACTAAAAGCAGCAGCTTCGGGAGGTGAAGTTGCAGTACGGCGAAAAAAACGAAAAACCTCCAAAGACACACCGGCGCACCGCAGACAAAGATTCACGACACGCCCACGCCCCGCCGCTGCGAGCTAGCCCCGAACACGACGACACGCACTCGGCGCGGCACCTGCAGGACGTAATCGCGCCCGGAATCAACGAGACGACGACGCGCAGCCATGGACCGTCAACGCGAACCAGCCGTGACACGACGCCTCGACGAACCCGCAACTCGAGACTGACTACATCTGACGTTAAGTTATGCATTGACGGCCTTGACGTAGTTGCTCTGATAGACACAGGAGCCGACTATTCAGTGATGAGCGGACCATTCGCGGCGAAACTGAAGAAAGTTACCACCAGTTGGGATGGTCCGTGCATACGCACAGCAGGAGGCCACCTTGTCACGCCTAGTGGAACCTGCACATCGCGCATCACGATAAACGGCGCCACGTACCCTGCTGTCTTCGTCGTACTTCCGAACTGCTCCCGCGAGATAATCCTGGGCATGGATTTTTTGGCCGACAATGGTGCAATTATTGATTTGCAGGCAAAGCTGATCAGTTTTTCCGCCGAACGCGCCGTGGCGCCTCAACAAAGCGGTGAACCGCGCGTGTCTCTAAGAATAGCTGACGACCACGTAACCTTGCCTCCACGTTCAAGCTTGGTGATCGCCGTCTCCTGTCAAGATGCTGGTCCTGACAGTGACGCTATCGTGGAGAACGACCTCAGCTTGCTTCTGGACCGCGGTGTCTCCGTCGCAAGAGGTATTGTGCGCTTGACGCACGGAAAATCCCATGTTCTAATCACTAATTTCACCGAGGAATATCAGCACCTAAACAAGGGCGCTTCCATTGCGTTCCTCGAGGACATTCAGGAAGAAAGTACCAACAACGCCGTCGATTTCAAGCGTGAACCGAACGACGCGTTCGAGCCCGCCTACTTCGACGTGAACCCGGCGCTACCGCAGCAAGAGCTGGAAAAGCTAAGGGCGTTACTACAGCGCTACAGCGGCTGTTTCTCGTCGACCTACAAACTACGACAGACGCCCCTTGCAAAGCACCGGATAATCACCGAAGATGGCGCCCGACCAACGCGACAGTCGCCTTACCGCGTGTCTGCTCACGAGCGTGAAGCGATTCGGACACAAGTCGAGGACATGCTCGCCGACGACATTATACAGCCGTCGAAAAGTCCCTGGGCTGCCCCGGTAGTGCTCGTGAAGAAAAAAGACGGCACTCTGAGGTTCTGCGTCGACTACCGACGGCTGAACAAAATCACGAAAAAGGACGTATACCCGCTCCCACGCATCGACGACACCCTCGACCACCTTTGCCACGCGAAGTACTTCTCTTCGATGGACCTGAAAACAGGGTACTGGCAAATTGAGATAGACGAAAGAGACCGTGAGAAGACAGCGTTTATAACGCCGGACGGACTCTACGAGTTCAAGGTGATGCCCTTTGGACTATGCACGGCACCGGCAACATTCCAAAGAGTAATGGACACTGTACTAGCCGGCCTAAAATGGCACACCTGCCTCGTCTACCTCGATGACGTCGTTGTATTTGGGCGGAATTTCGACGAACACCTCGCGAGGTTGGAGTCTGTGCTCGAAGCTATTTGCACGTCGGGGGTTAACGTTGAAACGAGAGAAGTGCCGCTTCGCGTACGAGCAACTGAAGTTTTTGGGCCACGTCGTCAACGCCGAGGGCGTCCTGCCTGATCCTGCAAAAACTACAGCCATAGCAAACTTTCCGAGGCCGAAAGACAAGAAAGGCGTGCGAAGATTCCTGGGACTGTGCGCATACTACAGGCGCTTCGTCAACAACTTCGCAAAAATCGCTGAACCGCTCACGCGCTTGACGAAAGACAGCGTTCAGTTTTGCTGGGGGGAAGCGCAGCAGAATGCGTTCTGCGAACTACAAAACCGCCTACAACACCCGCCTGTGCTTGCACATTTCGACGACTCTGCCGAGACAGAAATGCACACAGATGCAAGTGACGTAGGCTTGGGTGCCGTCCTCGTACAACAGCAGAACGGCTGCGAAAAAGTAATCGCTTACGCCAGCCGCAGCCTGTCGAAAGAAGAAAGCAACTACTCGGCCTCCGAAAAAGAGTGCCTTGCCATAATATGGGCCATTTCAAAGTTTCGCCCGTACGTCTACGGCAGGCCATTCAAGGTGGTAACGGACCACCATGCGCTGTGTTGGCTCGCAAGTTTGAAGGATCCTTCGGGCCGCCTGGGGCGATGGAGCCTACGCCTGCAGGGAATACGACGTCACCATCGTCCACAAATCCGGCAGGAAACATTCGGACGCCGACTGCCTATCACGCGCTCCCGTCGACCCGCCGCCACAGGACTCCGATGAAGACGCTGCCTTCTTTGGCATCGTGACGGAGAGCGACCTGGCCGCCCAGCAGCGCACTGACCCCGAGTTGCGAGTCATGATCGACCACCTCGAAGGACACAACGTCACCGTGCCAAGGTCTTTTAAACGCCACTCCGCTGCATTCTGCCTGAAAAACTCCGTGCTCGTGAAGAAGAACTTTGACCCTACAACGAGAACGAAGTATCTTCTCGTCATCCCCGCTAGCCTCCGCGATGAAATCTTGGCAGCGTGCCACGACGAACCAACATCAGGGCACCTCGGCGCGGCACGCACACTCGGAAAGATCAAGACGAAGTACTACTGGCCCCGCCTCGCATCTAACGTCACCCACTACGTCCGGAGCTGCCGTGACTGCCAGCGCCGGAAAACGCCACCGACTAGACCCGCTGGACTTCTGCAGCCGATAACCGCGCCATCGAGGCCTTTCCAACGCATAGGCATGGACCTTCTCGGTCCGTTCCCCATGTCGCGATCCGGAAACAAGTGGATTGTAGTAGCCACAGACTACATGACGCGCTACGCAGAGACCACCTCGCTGCCCAGAGGGACTGCAGAAGAAGTCGCCAAATTTTTCATCCACCAAGTGGTGCTGCGGCACGGAGCCCCCTGAGGTCCTTATCACAGACCGCGGGACGGCATTTACTGCAGAACTTATGCAAGGAGTCTTGCGCTTCAGCAACACGGATCACCGGAAGACCACGGCGTATCACCCCCAGACGAACGGGCTAACTGAACGCCTGAACAAGACGATTGCGGATATGCTGTCTATGTACGTCGACGTTGAACACAAGACGTGGGACGAGGTACTCCCTTATGTCACGTTCGCGTACAACACAGCTATCCAAGAAACTACGCACATGACGCCATTCGAGCTTGTCTACGGACGACGACCGACGACGATGCTCGACGCCATGCTGCCACACGTCGAAGACGACGACCTTAACGCTGATGTCCAAGGTTACCTGCAGCGTGCGGAGGAGGCCCGCCAGCTTGCTCGAGTGCGTACAACGGACAAGCAGCTGATGGATGCCGCACGCTACAACCTTCGACGCCGAGACGCTGATTATAACCCTGGTGATCTTGTGTGGGTCTGGACACCAATCCGACGCCGCGGACTGAGTGAAAAGCTCCTGCGGCGGTATTTCGGACCATATAAAAATTCAGCGACGTGTTGGCCCACTCATCTACGAGGTTGTCCCCGATGGTGACTCCGGCACATCACGACGACGCACGCGGCCCGAAGTCGTCCACGTGGTTCGGCTCAAGCCTTATTACGCCAGATGAAGTTTTTTTTTTGGACTGCATCATTAGCATCGGGTCGATGCTTCCTTAAAAGGGGGGGCAATGCCACGATTTATGCCCCCAAAGTTTGTTCTAGCTGTTTTGTGGCCAACGTATGGCCCCCGCCCGATTGTCTTACCCTTGTTTGAAGCAAAGCGCGTGTTTCCTTCTTTTCTCTTGTATGCCACACTAGCGATCGTATTTTGATAGGGAGAGGGTTTCGCCCTGTCGCCACCAGACGAGAGTTATCAGTGTAATCTGATGGTTGCGGATGGACTAACGCCGCGACTGTCTTGTTTTCCCGCCGTCGCTCACTAGAGCACGTCGTTGTGTTAGCTGCTGCCTCGCCGTTTTCTTTTGCCTTGTTACGGAGCACAAGTTCGCTCCAATAAATCTTGTTTTTGTGAACCCTGCGTCGTCCTTGACCCCGTGACAATATCAAGGGCCGACAAAACGTGGGAGCGGATTTTATGAGCAGAGCCATGTGAATTAGGTGACAGTGTG
>JALIZH010017680.1:0-55446 GCA_030522465.1 Rhipicephalus appendiculatus
TTGGCATAGCTTGCAGGCCATAGGCGGAGAGTACGGGGGGCTGGGGGGCTCGGGCCCCCGCCGGACTGCTTCATGGGGGGCCGAGCCCCCCTGGCGCCGGCCCGGAATATTCTTTAAGAGCCTGGCTTAGGTCTCGGTCCATTGACAACGGACAGTTCACCGTCCTGTCTGGCATATTTTACAGGGGCTGTTTATGCTCGCTTCTTTTAACGCGAGAGCGTTAAAAAAAGCGGGCATAAACAAGAAAAAATCAAGATGCAAATAAAGTAAACAATAAAATATTCGGTTTGAGTGAGAATCGAACCCAGGCCGTCTGCATGGCAAGCAGGAGTTCTCCCACAGATCCACGCTAGTGCTTGACAGTGTTTCGAAAGAAAAAAAAACCTGTATGAATCGCGCCAGGTGTGGCAAACATGTGAATTTCGCAACAAGTGGGTGTTTTAAGGCCCACCGATTACAGAGTGTTCACACATAATTAATCATCGTTAGCTGCAAACGCCTTAACAAAGTGAGCAGCTGCGTAGGTTCGCGTGTTACTTTACGGATGCGTAGTGGGCCATTCGCTGATTGGCAAAAGGAAAAATTATGCCGTAGTGAGCACTTCACAACTGTACTTGCGGGAGCTTTTCAAGGATAATTTGAAACGGCCGATGTTACGCGCACAGTCGTTCGTTTCCTTACGGCATGGTTTAGGCCTGCACCGAGAACCGAAGCCGGGCTAGCAATTGAGAAGGCAGTGCGCGCGGGGCCCGATTACGCTATCGCGTTCTACTTTTGAAGGCGAAGCTCAAGCGTCCTCCAAGTTTTCTCTTTCTTCATTTCATACTTTTAAAATTAGGGTCATGGGCCAGTGACATATAGTCAAACATTCAGTATAAAATTCCCCTCAAACGGATTTGTATGTGCAGAATATGTCGTGTTGATGAACAACTGAAGCGATCACTTAAGCTATGACAAGTAAAAAGTCTTGAAACGGGTAGCGACTGCTTTGCAGAACACAAAAATGCTACTGAGACTACAAAGCAATCCTGGCGGAGTCAGTCAGTGAATGCTCTCGCTCAGATTTACTGGCATAATTAAAGCTTCCTGTGCCAGCATTAGCCTACTTTCTACGACGGAGTGCATGTTTTAACAAAGTAAAGCATGTCAATAAAAAAAAAATTCGGCAGGTCCCACGCATTGTGGGAATCGAATTTACGCGATGTATAGTCAGCGAGTAGCAGCCTATGCGGCCATTGTTGCTTTGAGACAAGCGTTACGATGTGGATCGATGTTTTCCGGCAATGGAAAAATAAATCTGGAGTCTGCCAACTACAGATCTTCATAATGATATCGCAGTGCCGGCAACTAAAGTTATATTAAGTTGTGCAATTAATGTCGGACTCTCTCTCTCTATATATATATATATTGCCACGCACGTTTCTAATTTTCACAGTTGCTGTATGCGGTTTTCGCCCACAAAGACTGTGAGCAACGCTCATAGCAAACCGCGCCTCTTTGTTCGAGAAGCTTCGCGATTGTTGTAGATCATTTTTGTTAAGCTGCGCGCAAAACGTGAACACTCGAGCTTATTCCAGAGCTTGCGCGACAACCAGCGATAAGGCTGGAATATTCGATGCCACACTTATAAATGCCGACGCGCTTCACCGCTCGTCAGTTGATCGACGGCCGACGCTCCGTTCGCCGCTATCAGTGCCAGTGCTTATTGCTGTAATCTGACTTTCCGTTTACCGGCCACAAGTTCGGCCTAATAAACAGTTTCATCTTGAACATACCGACTGCTGCTTGGGTCAACGTCACGACCACGTGACATCTGGTGGAGGTGCTGTTCCTTCATGTTCCGGACGCCCCCGTCAAGCCGTGAACCCAGCCCACAGAGCGTAGAAGACACCGAAGCCCCCGTGCAGCAACGAACTAGCCGCAGGCTGAGAGGCTTGCAGCCAGAGCACGGACTCCTGCCGGAAAATACCAGGCGAACCAAGACTACGACCTCAACCGCAGCGACGATGACAGCCCCTGTGCCGCCTGCGCCCATCCTGCTCCGGCAGCCGAAGGAGCCGCCAACTTTCCGCGGTTCATCACACGAGGACCCGGAGACCTGGCTTGAAAAATACGACCGTGTCGCCTCTTTTAACAACTGGAGCAATGAAGACAAGCTACGGCATGTGTACTTCGCCTTGGAAGACGCGGCTAGGACATGGTTTGAAAACCAAGAGCGCATCCTGACAACATGGGAAGTTTTATCGTACCAGGTTCCTGGCCACATTCACGAGCGTCGTCCGCAAGGAGAGGGCCGAGGCTACGCTCGAAACCCGCATCCAGTTTCCGAACGAGAACGTCACATTATTCACGGAAGAAATGACCAAACTCTTCCGCCACGCAGATCCAGCCATGCCCGAAGAAAAGAAAGTTCGCTTCCTCATGCGAGGAGTGAAACAGGAGCTCTTTGCAGGACTGATGCGGAATCCACCAAACAGTGTCGAAGAATTCGTCTCGGAAGCGATGACGATTGAGAAGACGCTAGAAATGCGCACCCGACAGTACAATCGTCGCCTGACTCCAGACAGCGCAGCTGTTCAAGCCCTCGGCTCTGAAGATCTGCGCGAAACCATCCGCGCCATCGTGCGAGAGGAGCTCCGGAAGCTCTCTTTTCCACAGCCAGAGGTGACGTCGATTGCTGAGGTAGTACGCGAGGAGATCCAGCAGTCACTTGGCGTTGCTCAGCCAGTACAGCCGCAGCCACAGGCTATCAGCTACGCTGCTGCGGCCCGCCGTCACGCTCCTCCGCCGCGCCCACGTCAAGACGCCACTCCGCCGCAGTTCCGCCGCCAGACACCTTCCGCCGCCACCACCGACGTCATACAGCCCGCCAGCCGGCCAGCGATACACGCCGAGGAAGACCGACGTTTGGCGCGACCCCCGACCACCGCCCACTATGCTACCACTGCGGAGAAGCTGGCCACACCTACCGCCGCTGCCAGTACCGCCAGATGGGACTACGCGGATTCGCCGTCAACGCGCCGCGTCCGCACCCAGGCGAACGGCCTCGCGACATCGATGACTACCTCTCCGGAACACAGTGGCAAGAACGACGACCTTCCCGCTCGCCGTCGCCCGGCCGCTACATATCACCGCATCCGCCGGCAGTACACTGGCCCAAACCGGGGCCGGTCGCCTAGCCCGTATCCGGGAAACTAAGGGCACCAACCGATGGAGGTGCGGTTGCTGTGCGACGAAATGCCGAAGATGCTCCGCGGCCGCCGACGACGACAACGCGACGAAACCTGCAGAACACGACGCGAAGCAGACGAAGCCCTGCCGACGAAACGTCGCGGACTGACGAAGACGTGACGACGCAACAAGGAAGCAGCGCAACAAATCGACGTAGCCGTGATACGACGCCGCGACCCAACCGCAACGGACGACGACGAACCATACGAATATTCGACGACGAATATTCGACGGTCACAACGTCACCGCTCTCGTCGACACTGGAGCCGACTATTCCGTCGTCAGCGGGCCTTTCGCGACGAAGCTGAAGAAAGTGAGGACTGCTTGGCAAGGCCCTGAAATCCGTACCGCTGGGGGGTCATTTAATAACGCCAGCCGGTGTTTGCACAGCAAGAGTCACCATCAATAACCGGACCTATCCAGCCAGCTTTCTAATCCTACAGCACTGCTCCGGGGAAGTAATACTTGGGATGGGCTTCCTAAGTAAACACGGCGCCGTCATCGACCTTAGGTCTAAGTCGATAACACTAACCTCAGAAAAAGCGCTGCCTACCCAGACGACGCCAGGGAGCCATGCATTGAACGTGATAGAAGAGCACGTCACCGTTCCGCCTCTCTCCAGCGTCATCATTTCCGTCGGCACCGAAAAACCCGCAGACTTCGAAGGCGTCATCGAGGGTGATCAGCTCCTGTTGTAAACCGTCAGATTTGCGTCGCACGAGGCATCGCCGAGTTGCGTGAAGGGAAAGCAACAGTGATGCTTACGAACTTCAGCAACGAATACAAGCACGTGAGCAAAGGCACGACGGTCGCCTACATCGAAGACATTGTGGAAACCAGCGGCGCCCTCGCCCTCGCCGAGTTTACCGAACAAGCCACGACGAACCAAGCTCATCAACTAACTTTCGACATCAATCCGAGCCTTCCGACGCATAAACAAGAACAGCTCAAAACCCTGCTCCTGCAATACAAGGATTGCTTTTCGTCGTCGTCCAGAGTTCGACAGACCCCAGTCGCACAACACCGCATCATAACAGAGGAAAGTTCCAGGCCACTACATCAGAGCCCGTACAGAGTTTCAACGCGGGAACGCGAGGCAATAAAGAAACAAGTCGACGAAATGCTACGCGACGACATCATCCAGCCTTCAAAGAGTCCGTGGGCGTCACCCGTGGTGTTAGTGAAGAAAAACGGACGGAACCCTACGCTTCTGCGTCGATTATCGCCGCCTGAACAAAATAACGAAGGACGTGTACCCTCTCCCACGGATAGACGACAACCCTCGATCGACTCCACAATGCGCGGTACTTTTCGTCGATGGACCTCAAGACCGGCTATTGGCAAATTGAAGTCGACGAGAGAGACCGAGAAAAAACCGCGTTTATAACACCAGACGGCCTCTTCGAGTTCAAGGTCATGCCCTTTGGTCCTTTGCTCGGCGCCTGCGACTTTCCAACGAGTTATGGACAGAGTACTGGCAGGACTGAAGTGGCAGACTTGCCTGGTGTACCTGGACGACGTCATTGTGTTTGCTTCAAACTTCGACGAACACCTCCGGCGACTTGACGCAGTACTTCAAGCAATCAAGACCTCCGGCCTCACTTTGAAGCCTGAAAAGTGCCGCTTCGCATACGAGGAGCTCTTGTTCTTGGGTCACGTGATCAGCAAGTCCGGAGTACGCCCCGATCCTCAAAAGACAGCCGCCATCGCTACATTCCCGCCACCCGCCGACAAGAAGGCCGTCCGTCGATTTCTCGGCCTGTGCGCCTATTACAGGCGGTTCGTCAAAAATTTTGCCCGCATCGCCGAGCCACTCACTAACCTTACCAGAACCGACTTCGAGTTCAAGTGGGAAACACCGCAAGAGGAAGCATTTCAAGAACTAAAACGGCGCCTGCAAATGCCTCCGTTATTTGCGCATTTCGACGAACACGGCGAAACAGAAGTGCACACCGACGCAAGCAGCGTGGGACTCGGCGCCGTCCTTGTGCAGAAGACGGACGGACTGGAAAGGGTTATCAGTTATGCTAGCCGGTCGCTATCCAAGGCAGAGGCCAACTATTCCAGAACAGAAAAAGAGTGCCTCGACATCATCTGGGCTACGTCGAAGTTTCGCCCCTACCTCTACGGTAGGCCCTTCAGAGTTGTAAGCGACCACCACGCCTTGTGTTGACTAGCTAACTTGAAAGACCCTTCAGGTCGTCTCGCAAGATGGAGTCTCAGACTTCAAGAATTCGACGTTACCGTCGTTTACAAGTCCGGACGAAAGCATTCTGACGCCGACTGCTTGTCTCGCGCCGCCGTCGACCCGCCGCCACAGGACGACCTCAGTGATGACTCCTTCTTGGGAACCATAAGCGCCGATGACTTCGCCGAACGACAGCGAGCCGATCCCGACCTCAAGGGCCTTATAGAATACCTCGAGGGCAAGGCCACCATGGCTCCAAAGGTATTCAGACGAGGACTGCAGTCGTTTTTCTTGCGGAACGGCATTCTCCTAAAGAAAAGCTTTTCGCCACTTCGGGCCGACTCCCTCCTCGTAGTACCTTCAGCGTTACGTCCCGAAGTTCTGGACGCTCTGCATGACGACCCGACGGCTGGACACCTTGGATTTTCCCGTACGCTCGCGAGGATACAACAAAAGTACTACTGGCCTCGCCTCGCTGCCGACGTCACCCACTACGTGAAGACCTGTCGAGATTGTCAACGACGGAAGACACCACCCACTAGGCCAGCCGGACTTCTGCAACCCATGGAGCCACGTCTCCGACCGTTCCAGCAAATCGGCATGGACTTACTGGGGCCGTTCCCGACGTCAAGTTCCGGAAACAAATGGATCGTCGTAGCAACGGACTACCTCACCCGCTACGCCGAGACAAGGGCCCTGCCCAAGGGCAGTGCCGCCGAGGTAGCAAAGTTCTTCGTCGAGAACATCGTACTACGTCATGGCGCCCCGGTGGTCCTCATTACCGACAGAGGTACGGCCTTTACAGCGGACCTAACGCAGGCGATCCTGAGGTACAGCCAAACAAGTCACCGCCGGACCACCGCCTACCACCCACAGACCAATGGCCTCACCGAGCGTCTAAATAAGACCATCGCCGATACGCTGGCCATGTACGTCAACGTCGAGCACAACGTGGGATGCCATCCTTCCGTATGTAACCTTTGCATACAACACGGCTGTACAAGAAACGACGCAGATGACACCGTATGGATTGGTCTACGGAAGGACCCCGGTAACGACGCTCGACGCCATGTTGCCCAATTTCTCGGACGAGGAAAACGTCGACGTTACCTTGTACCTTCAGCGCGCCGAAGAAGCCAGAGAACTCGCCCGTCTGCGCATCCAGAGCCAGCAACAGACCGACAGCCGCCGCTACAAGCTTCGGCGACGTTTCGTGGAATACCAGCCCGGCAACCGCGTTTGGGTATGGACGCCGATACGCCGACGTGGACTCTGTGAAAAACTTCTTCGGCGATACTTCGGGCCGTACAAAGTGCTTCGACGTCTAGGTGCTCTGGACTACGAGGTTGTCCCCGACGGCATTTCGAACTCTCAACGGCGCCGTGCGCGACCTGAAGTCGTCCATGTCGTGCGCCTCAAAGCGTATTACGCACGTTAGAGAACCTGAGGACTGCAATTATTGGTTTATTAATGTACTTTCTTGCTTTATTGTTGTTATTTGTTGTTGCATGCATTTTCCCCCGTGTTCTGTTTTACGCATCGGGACGATGCTTTTTCAGAGGAAGGCATTGCCACGCGCGTTTCAAATTTTCACAGTTGCTGTATGCGGTTTTCGCCCACAAAGACTGTGAGCAACGCTCATAGCAAACCGCGCCTCTTTGTTCGAGAAGCTTCGTGATTGTTGTAGATCATTTTTGTTAAGATGCGCGCAAAACGTGAACACTCGAGCTTATTCCAGAGCTTGCGCGACAACCAGCGATAAGGCTGGAATATTCGATGCCACACTTATAAATGCCGACGCGCTTCACCGCTCGTCAGTTGATCGACGGCCGACGCTCCGTTCGCCGCTATCAGTGCCTGTGCTTAATGCTGTAATCTGACTTTCCGTTTACCGGCCACAAGTTCGGCCTAATAAACAGTTTCATCTTGAACATACCGACTGCTGCTTGGGTCAACGTCACGACCACGTGACAATATATATATATATATATATATATATATATATATATATATATAGAGAGAGAGAGAGAGAGAAATTTAGAAGGGCAAGTCGGGCCCCGCCCCCCTCCGGGAAAATGAAAACTCTCCGCCTATGCTTGCAGGCGTGATCGAGTGCGAGCGCGACGCAAATTTAACTCCAAGTAGTGTCGTGCACGATGTCAGCGTCACCGTAAGACTACACCTCAACGCTGTGCCAAAAAAGACCGCGAGTGGTACGTAGAGAAGACGAGACTCTGCGGACTGGACCCATTCACGCTTCATGCGGGCGACTGTGCAGCGACGTGTACTTGTGGCCTCGTGTCGACAGCTCCGATATTAACGAAGTTCTCGTTCTCAGGACGAGTTTTATTACCCGGGAGTAGTTGAAGTCGAGCAAGGCCCTCGAGGGCCACAACTTTGTGACGAGTGGCTGGGTGCGGGAGCCGTGGGTGAAGAAAGTCGCCGCCGACACCGTGATCATCGTTCACTTCTCCATCAAGACAGCGCTTCTTGCCCATGAACCAAACTTTGAGGGGGGTGCTTGTTAACGCTCTGGGAGTGGTTAACACGGACAGAAAGAAACATTAGTATCTACGGCAAAATCAAATTATTTAACACGTCTTACCTGAGTGACGACGATCAAGTGTCGGCGGCGACTCTCTTCACCCACGGCTCCCGCACCCAGCAACTCGTCGTAAATTGTGGCCCTCGAGGTCCTTTCTCGACTTCAACTACTCCCAGGTAATAAAACTCGTCGTGAGAACGAGAACTTAGTGAATATCGGAGCTGTCGACGAGCGGCCACAAGTCCACTTCGCTTGCACAGTAGCCCGCACGAAGCGTGACCGGGTCCAGTCCGCTAAGTCTCGTCTTCTCTTCGTACAACTCGCGGTCTTTTTTGGCATAGCGTTGCGGTGTAGTCTTCCGGTGACGCTGACATCGTGCACGACACTCCTTGGAATTAGATATGCGTCGCGCTCGCAAACATGGCTGCGCCACTGCACTCCCCGGCCGCCTCTGACAAAAAAATGGCTGCCTACCCAGAGTGCATAGTGTCGCCGCCGTTCGTGCAAGCTCCCTATAGCAGGCATACTATGGGCCATAGGTATACAGAGAAACCGACCCCCTGACAAGGGGGGACGGTTTTTTTGCAGGTCGATTCGTTAGGCCCACGTGACCATTTTGGTGACGTCACCATGACGTCACGACTGCCACGGCGCTTCTTTTATTTTATTTTCCATTCGCAGTCAGTTTGAAGTCGAGACAAGTCGGGTCGAAAACTGTAAACATGCGGCTGATCACATGGGACGAAGAGCAGTTCACTGGAAAAGCCTCGGATATTAACATTTCTTCCTCCATAGCACACGAACGTCGGCAACAGCTCGGCCGCTGTCGGATCCGTCGCCATCCGAGGTTGTCGCGTGCTAAGAGGTGTTTGCAATTTGTCTCGCGTCCATCTTCCGTGCACACTAACACGCGGAGGTCATTTCGATGGCAAAGCGGTGTGCGCTTCTTGTTTTGTGAACTCTCATTGCTATGAGATAACCAGCCACTGCCGTAATGCCCCGTGTTGAGACTTCTTTTTCGCAATGTTTACCAAACGACTGCATCCGCGACTTCCAGTTTGTACAGACTAGTATGTGCTGTTACATGCCGCTTATGTAAGTTAAATATGTTGGGGTGTTCTCTACTAAAATGGTTCAAAAGTGGTACTATGCCGTTCGTTTGCTTGCCTGTCATTAAATGTACATGTGGCAACAAGCTGTAGCCGTAGAAGTCTTATTGCGTCGATGCTGCCAAATATTCGCCCATTTTCAATTAGTTTTGGCCTGGAAAGCCAGTGCGAATGCATTGTGCGCTTTTTTGTCGAACTCCCGTAGCAAACTGGCCTGTGCCTTGATCACCGTGTAGATGCTTCTTTTCATTGTTATCAATTTGATCCTTTTCCCATTTAACAGTACGAGCGCGCGCAATGTTTAAATCGCGAAGACAGAACGAGACATGTCCCTGTGTTCGTTTTCCTCGAGTCATGTTCGTTTTCCCGAGTCACGCTCGCGTTACGGTACCCGTGGCAGCCTACCCGCTTCCTCGTGGTGTTGACTGTCCCACACGCCAGTGCATGATAGTTGAAACTGGGATGCAACCATTCGTATATTTTTCTAACGTTGCTCGTGTTTCTGATACGCTGTGAGCTTGCCGATATACAAAGGCATGCCTACCGCGAATATTTCAGCGATAAACCTGCACGAGAGTAGGTCTGAAATGTACTTACGGGCAGTGAACTAGGAGACACACTGGAAAGCGCATGCTAGGAGGCCATGTACTGTAATGCACAGAAAAAGCTTTTGGGAATGCCAGAGTGCACCAAATTCCACCTAGTGTCACTCCTTGTATCAAGTATGTTTGTTTGCAACAGCCCTTCTTGATTGAGTAGCCAGATAAGGAGACGAGTATTTCAGGATGCCAACTATACAGCACAGGATTTGTTGTGGCACTGTGATAAAATCATTTTCTAGGCAGTCTTAATTGCCATATTTCACAGGAATCCCTTTCTCTCTAACCATTAAACAAGCTTAGCCAAGGCAGTTTTTGTATTGTGGCACTGGTACCATATATTGGTATACTGTAAATGCAGTTTTATATCGTTACAGCATGACTCATGCTCAAGTGGCAGGGTAATTTTGTATATATATTGAGCGAGATGCCAAAATTCAAGGAACGTTACTTTCTGGTGCAGTAATTATTCGCTCTGTGAAACTTGACGACTTTGCTGAAAGGGACCCACAACTGGCCCGGACGGGCGATTAGATCCCGGTGGAAATGAAAAGACCGTGAATTATGGTGACAGATGACAGCATACTTCTCGCGATCTGTGCAGGATTTATATTTTTAAATCGCATTCAAAAGTAACAACAGCCGGCATGTCACGCGCCTAGCGGAAGATTCATGAAGCACAAGTATGAAGTCTTAATCACTTTGCTGTACGTAGTCTCATGATTTTATGCACACCAGAATAAGGGCTTAAAATTTGAATATGTATGTTATTGTCCATCCCCGTTTGGTTCTATGCGGCTTACAAGGTAAAAGTAGTAGAGCATGAAAAGCGGCGCTGCTTTCGTGGCTTCCAGTGAAACGGAGGCAGTGGCGCATGCGCACGGCCTACTCGATAGGGGTCCAAGTTTTGCACTCGCATGCGAGCCAAAATTCGTTCCTCTAACTCGCTCAAGTTGTCAAGCGAAGACATAACGAAACCGTCCAACTACGGCCGCATGTGAACTACCATGCGTGAACTGTCCATCACGTGTAAAAGCGTCGTTTCGTTTTCGAAGGCTTAGCTCAGCTTGGCTTGGCTAAAAGTCCTAAAAAGGACCTGTGTACGGCCAAAGTACTTGCATAAGAAGCCCCAGGAAAGCGCTGTAACTCTTGTAAAATAATTTAACACGCCAGAAAGCAGTAGTCGCGGGACCGCAGGCTCGACAAACATAACATTACGTGTTTATACTTAGGGCTTCACTTTTCATCACCGCTGGCGTATAATCGCTATCGCGACCACATCCACTGTTTGCAGCATGTCTCCTTAAGACTGCATAATCGCCGCACATCGAAAAATTCTGATGATAAATGTTCTACGGCGTTTTCCGCGTTACCATTCCGTGATTACAAGCTCTGACCGGTAAGCTTTCAGTTGCACTCAAGAAAACGGGTACTATAAAAATTGGTTGTGGGTCCCTTGAAGGGATGGGGCAAATTGATTTGCTATGCACTTTCCAAGCAACAGAACTTGCCCACTTACTGACATCCTATTTGCAGCAGCACTTACTTCGTGCATACTTATGCAATCAAATGTATGCTTGATCCAAACAGAAGCAGTGGTGTCTCAGAGTGTGTGAACATTCAGTGGGTTTTCTGTTTTAAAAAAACTGAAAAACACAGTTAGTAGCACTTGTCCTGTATGTTCCATCGCTGCCACGTATTTCTTTCTTTTTCGCCATAATCTACATGAAGAAACTGGCCCAGTAAGCATTTTACACATAAGATGGGCGTGTTTGTGCAACTGGTTAATTCGTGGCCCCTCACTGCAAAGCCAGAACACACAAGAAAAACACAAAAATCAGGTGACTGATCACCTGCTGGTGAAATAAGTCCAACTCCTTATTAGATGAATACAGTGAGCACGCTCATCGGCATGTTTCTCAATGGACCATCGTGCTGTGTAAAACAAGAAGACCACTGGATTAAATATTCTCGATATTGTTAGTATGTTGAGACAGAAGCCATGTGTGTTAGCTCACTCTTATTTTGTAAAGAAGTGTACTTTTCTGGTCTGTGTGAATTTGTTCAGGAACCTGTTGTTTTAGGGGCGAAGCTCCTTAAAGGAGTACTGACATGAATTTTAAAAATTTTCGGATTGTTGCTTTAGCCCTTTACGGCCTGACCCGCACAAACGTGTGAGTCAATAAAGACGCTCACGAAACGGCACCTGTTTCAGTTTCGGTTTCATAGCTCCGTGCCGCTGAAGTCAATGTTTACGGGAATATATCTGCTTCAGTAGTTCAATAATTTCGACACCAGAGGGCGAGTAATCTGCCACGAAAAGTGCCGTATGAGCACGTGCTCCGACAGTAGCTACCTCAGACGTGTAAATCAACGCTCCTTCTTGTTATAAATTTTTTTTCGGGAGTGTATGCATATGAAAGGAATATTGAGACTTAGAAAAACATGCTTCGCTAAAAAATTTACGCTTTCTTACCAGTCACGCTGTGTAATCACCCGTGAAAAAGTCACCCGCACGTTTGTGCGGGCTGGGCTTTAGTCTTCGTGCGCAGGTTGGCTCCTTCGCGCGCGGTTGCACCTGCGCATTCTGTTTTTTTATTGCGAATAGCTTTCTTGGCATCTTATTGGCACTTCTTTGGTTGGTATTTCTTGATGTTTTCTTATATCTGAAGTTAGCGACGCGAAGTGATGTGCGTGAATTGTGATCACCATTTACGCAGAAAATATTAATTTTGTGAATGTGTTGTGACAACATGCATTATATTTTAAAGAATTAGATTTTACATTGCCTATCATATAAATTTGCAGTATCGCCAGTGAAATTTTAAGGATAATAAATAACATTGAGGGTTAAAATTGCTAAAATTATCTAACTTAGGGAACAAGCTTCTGTGGGCGCTGAATTTTCTTTTTTTTTACATGCCGAGATTTTCAAACTAGAGAATGAACAAGACATAGAAGAGATATTGAGCCTCCTGATATCTTGCGTCAGAATTGGGTAGGGACCACATTGACGAATTGACAGATTCATATTTGTGGTTCGAGCCAACTTAGTGATGAAAACTGGAGTATGGAAGGCGAGTTTTTAAGGTATGAGGCCAAGTGAAAAAAGCGACTTTTTTTTCAAAATGTCAGTTTTTGGTTTTGATCATGTTAAACGCGCAATTCATTGCCCGTCATTTTGCTGCAAAAAGTTTCTGTCCACGCCGATTTTTTCAAAAGATACAAGCAAAAATGTGAGACCACCCATCACCTACGAAACCGAAACTGAAAGTGCCGTTTTTGTGTGAATCACACGATTAACTAGATATGTAGTATTTTTTTGCTTATTTAGCAATCATATCAAGTGCGAACATCTAATAATGCTCTAAGAGCTTTGTCAACACATCATTTTGGTTCATAAAAGTCATAAACTCATCACCACGGGTACGCATAACGTGGTACATGTGTTGATCACACTGAAGGACACGTACGTGAGCCTGTAAACCATCAAATTTGCTTTGTTTGACGCTGTGGGCCATTTCAATAGTAGAAACAAGAGCACATTTTATGTTTTGAGCAAATTCGGATCGATCCAGGCCTCTACACTGCAAAAGCTTGCCTCACAAATGATCAGCACCGCAGCGCGAAAGCGTCCCGTCATGGCACTGATGCTGCATTGCAAGCTGGAAAAAAAAATTAAGAGTTGCCACTCGAGCAAAGGCTCACAATAGTAAGGTCCACGATGGAACTGGCTACGAATATTGAGAATTTTAGCGCTCTTGATCACCTTGTGTAAGCGCTGCACCTGTTTCAAATCTTTTTTGTTGATTTTCTCAGAACCTACATTTCTGGTATTTTTCCGTACGCGAACAGTCATAACTGTTTTGCTAATGAACACATTGGCACACTTACTTATCAACTTAGTAGGCGTGCAATGAACCTCAATAATCAAAATCGTGCTACAAGGTTTAATATGGCTGCCTGTTATACGAAGGTGCCCCTAGCGCAAGTGCAAACTTTTTGGGTTATTTTATCACTACGTTTTTAATATTCATCAGATCCCATTTGTTTTGGTTCATTGCACAGGCCAAAGCCTTTTTCATGTCCCTGCAAAAAATAAATATTTTTTATTGAACGAAATTTGAGTTAGGAGTGTTCGCGTAAGGCCCACTTTTAATGACATTTTTAATTATGAAAAATTAACGAAAAATAGTACTTGCTTTAAAATACTCACATGTGCCTAAAAAGATGTGTTTTGTATTATAGGCTAATAATCTTTAGTGATTATCGCTTTTTTAAAAAAAAATTTCCGACACTTGGCCTCATACCTTAAGCAGTTGCCTCCGTAATAACTGGTTCAGGTGACCAGTCACCCTATCCTGCCAGTTTCAGTGAAATTGATGTCTTTTGGGAGAAGACACATTCGGCTGCAAAGCCTCACCTGCTTGGAAATGGTGAGACATCCGACGTTCTTGTTCTTGCCAAGACTCCTTTGCCGACTTTCTCACACTAATTTAATGCAACGATCTTTGAAGTTACTGCTGACAAAATGGCAGTGTACCCTGGTTGTAGACATAGAACAACTTTGCAAGCAACAGTGCAAAAGATCAAGCAGCTTTAGGTATGGACCTCATCATGGGCTGCATCCGATCACTGAGGAACTTTGCTCGTCACCAGGCGCCCAAGAATTGAAAGTGGAAAGAAAAATGTGTCACAAGATCAATCCTAAGACAACTTTACCGGAGTGTAAAAGGCGCCCGGCATAGTCAAGTGATTAGACTCAGCTATACGTACCACTGGCGATCAGTATACAGCTTGACATCTGCGCATCACTGTCAAGTATAGCTTCTTGTTCAAGGACGCGTTGTATGAAGTGCAACCTATACCTGTGCCTGACAAGTGACACACAATGCTCTAAAATGTTGCATTCGCAGCGCTGACCACGCATTTTTTGCTTTGTCTTAGCCGTTATGAGTGTATTCCTCGCTGCAGTGAATCACATGAACGAAAGCCCAGCCCGCACATATGTGCGGGTCGGTTTTCTCGGGCAAAAACTCGAATTCTTACAGTTTAACCTTTGAAAACCTAATTACAATAGAGCAAATATCAAAAATGTTTGAGCAAGTTAGCAATTTTTCTGTTGTATTTTTCTCGGGCAGGAAAGGGTTAAATAAGAGTACTGGTGTCGAGAAACCTATAGACAATATTCTGCAACTGGTTTGTTTAATTAAAACAAGATGGCGCCATTACTGCGCCGTGGCCGTCTCCATGTCATGGCCTTCAATATGTCTCCATCCGCGTCGCGTCGTCTGCTCGGCGTCCCCATAGCGTCTGCGCGCACGCGAGTAGACGGCAGCGCCGGAAAGGTAAACATGGCGACACCTGTGGATGCAGTTCTCTTCCGCCTTGAATTTATCACGTCGTCGTCCTGCGCTGTGTGACCCGTAAGTTCGTAACCTACGCATTTATTAGCTTTATATTTACGTCCTAAAGCTTAGAGAGCAATGTATTCGTCGGCATTTTGCAGTGTTTTCAAGATTCATTCTCAAATTCTCGGAGACAAGCTTAGCAGGCATGGCTAAATAACCACAGCTAATCGCGATAATAAAGACATAACATACCTCATGTTTTGTCCCCAGCGTGAGATGACACGAGGCGATAGCTGATTTCACCATTTATTTATTGCTGTGAAGACAGTGGATGAGTGTCGAGCGCGAGTTCGGATCGAAGCGGGCGGTCACCTTTAGGTAGCAGAGTTGCGCATCTGTTTTCCAAACGCCGCTAGCAACCATGCCCTGCGGAGAAGCTGATGCACAGGCTGCGCCCGGAAAACATGGCTGCGCCGCCGAAAGCGGTTGCCGTCCACCTAAAATCTATCAAGTCACCGTCGTGCGCTCTGTAGCCCGTTAGCTACGAACTGGTGCTTTTATTTGCTTTAGATTCATGTCCTTAAGCTTCGACAGCAAAGTATTTACGTCGATTCGGCACCGTTTTCGAAAAACATGCTGAAATAATCGATTGCAGGCTTAGCGAGTGGCGTTGGGTGCTCCCGGAAGCTCGGAGGACATATATTACGTGTTTGTCAGTTGTTCTCTTTCCTCCATAGCTGGCGCCACTTGACGTGGCGGCAGCGGCGGCGCATGTTTTCGACTCTACGATACGCCTTTTTCGTTACCGGATAGACTAAAAAACGCTTTTGTACTCCCATGGCACAGTCTCGAAAGCAGGTGTTTCTTCTTTCATCACCGGTCGTTGACACGCCAGGCACGTCGACTGGCGATCGGCGACAGGCTTAAAGGGGTGGTGTCATCAAATTTTGAGGCTATAACAAGCCTGTTGTGGGTTTCCTCTGTATGTAAGGACACTCCACACGAAGGGTCGGACGCAGCAAACGTTTAGAATATATTTTAATTCACTTCCAAAGTGTACCTAAATGCTCATTCTCCCGATCGATGCCCATCGCTAGCGCATCAAAACTGACGTAGCTCTATGGGAACGACAACAAAAGTTGTAGTGACGTCACACCATATCTGTAGTAACGTGAGTGTCCTCGGGACCTGTGGTACCTCCAGAACGTACGTACCGGCAAAGCATCGGTTGCTACATCACTTGCCGAGTTTCGATCGCTTCCTGGCGAAGTGCTGCGCATCTTCGCGCGAGCCTTGTATGGTCACGTGACCAAGTCTACTACACTGCTACGTCACTGCCCAACTTGGTGCCCAGAAACCGAAACCGAAAGTTGTCCGCATAAACAAGGCGATATTAAATTATCTAGCGAGAATACGTGAATCTTGGTGCGTGTATCATGCTTCCTAGAGCTATAAGAAACGCTTGCAGCGAAGAACGCGCTAGCCACAAATTTGGTGGCACCACCCCTTTAAGCAAGTCGCCTGCAAAAGAGAGTGCGGCTTCGCCGCATAGCTATGGCTGCTAGCGAGGCAAGATGGCAGACCTATGCGCAACTCTGCTCCCGTAGGGAGCATATACAGTAACTCTAGTCGCGTCTGCATGGGTGCTGCCATGTTGGCTTCTAACCCCAGCTGCTGGCGCTTACGGCCACGGCCGCTTCGCTGGCCCAATGCGCTGGCTGGTGCAACTGGCTGGGGAAGGCCAGTTACGGTCACGTGATCAAACATGGCAGCGCCCGTCCCAGGTGAAAAGTGTAACTGGGAATCCAACTGGTTTCAACTGGTTCAAGGAACACTTTCCCAGTTGGTAACTCGTACCAGTTGGGAATGCATTCCCAGTTGGCAACTGGTACCAGTTGGGAATGCATTACCAGTTGGCTACTGGGACTAGTTGGGAATGCATTCCCAGTTGGGAAAAGGTCCCAGTAACCGTTCGTGCCCAAATGTACATGCAGTCTAGCTAGCTCAAATAATTCTGAACGTGCAAATAATGATCATTCTAAGCACATCAAACACTCCACAGGATGCCATGTTAAGTGTAAAAGATTATAATTATGATTTATTAATAATACAAAAACAAATATTACATCGCCCTATAGGCAATTGCTGCTGTATAGCTGACTTGAACGAGCACTGTGGTTGCACATTCAGTGCAAAGCTTTCCTCCCCTCGGCTTTTACGTAGTCCTGCATTTTCTCAGTCAAGTGTCGTGCAGCAGCTGATGCATCGATCTGTGCCATTCACCCGTGACCAATGGGAGACCGTTGCTGCAAAATAAGAGGTAACATGTTACATGCGCATGTCTCAGAAGAGCCAAATCATTTAATAAATATACACCGCAGACCAGCCGTCTAAAAATTCGCACTACGAACACTATCTGCAGAGATCATGCCCGATCTAATCCGATTTTGTTAAAGTCGCTTACCTCAGCGGCAAAAATAAAACAAAACAAAAGACCATAGACAGTAAGGCGAAAGCATGTTTATTTCTACTCGAATTCGTGTACCTACACATGCAACAGGTTCGGGAATATTAATTTGTAGGGCGAATACGGGCCCTCTCGCGCTTTCCTTGTCGCGGACAGAGCTACACTTTTGCCCGAGTATACTTATTCATGGTTATTTATAGCATGCAGTTCAATATACAAGCATTACACCGCACTCATTTTCTGCGATACTCCAAAACCAAAGGCAGCGAATTTGCAAGCACTCAGCACAAACCCATAGACAAACATACAGGGTGTGTCAAGAAATGTGTCCACTATTTTTAAAAAATCAGGAAAATGCGGCATTTGCGCGCTGTCTTCACAGTTGGGTTTTCTGTAGCGGCAGGCATCTTAAGATGGTTGAAGACATGATTTGGGACAGTAATTAGGAAAGTTAAATTAATTAACTTTTTAATTAGCGGAGTTAGGAGGCCAGGTCCAATGGGAGAATTGAAGTCCTTGATGCGAAAAACGCATTTCAGCTTTGAGATTTCAAAAAAGCGGCCTCTATTAATTATTGTGGCGTAATGAGGTTCAGGCAAATTCAGCGGCCAAACCGAAACGCGGAAGAGCGCAACTGCCACATTCGTCTGAGACGTCCCCAATGAGCGAACGTCATTATATCAACCATCAATTCACTTCTTGGTGTCAGTGTGTGGGCTGCGCTTGCAGTAGTAGCACGCATGACGCACATACGTTAACGAAAGGGGACGCACTACACCTCTGTAACCGTTGTCTTGAACAGTGACGTCATTCTAGTCGTCTGCTTGTTGCGCTCATCAGTGCTTGGGTTTCGTTTTCGCCATTGAATCTGCCTGACCTTCATTACGCCACAATAATTAATAGAGGCCGCTTTTTCGAAATCTAAAACCTGAAATGGGTTCTTCGCATGAAGGACTACAATTCTTCCATTGGACTTAATCACCTAACTCCGCTAATTAAAAGTTAATTAATTTAACTTTCTTAATTACTGTCCCAAATCATGTCTTCAACCATCTTAAGATGCCTGCCGCTACAGAAAAAGCAAATGTGAAGACAGCGAGCCAATTCCGCATTTTGCTGATGTTTTAAAAATAGCGGACACATTTCTTGAAACACCCTGTATATTACAGAGAAGCGCCGAAAGCATTTGTTTACAATGCGACGTTCCATCGTCAACACTCAAAACACTCTGCGTTGCATTATATGTGCATATTCTCTAGAATACTAAACAACTACCACTCGAAGCACAGAAGTGATATAATTACCTTCAAACGGCTGCATCGCGGACAAGGCAGGCAGCGCAGGATTCTGCACACATTGTATCCATATATCCGTCTTGTCCCAGGCGAAAACACTTGTCCGGCGTTCGCCTCAAGTCATAAAGTCTCACAGAGATGAAACTGTCGAACACTAATGCGACAAAATCTAATTTACGCACGCCATGACTCCAAGTTCGTTTTCAAAAACAGCACAACCAGCGCAGCGCGTCCACCACTCGGTAGCTAGCCTGCTAGCCCTCGCCACATGTGCTGTACGAAACTACCATCGCTGTGTTTCTAAATTTTTTGTATTTGTTATTCAGCTTCTTTCTTGCATGAAATATTGCGGAGTTGGCACGAAATAATTTATTTCTGTTTATTTTATGTATCATCGTTGTGTTTGATTACTGTACTGCTTCATTCAATGTTTGAGCGTGTGAGATACGGAACTAATGCGACGCCTGTCGTGGTAGAGAGGGTGTGTTTGTGTCGGCAGCATGTCTCAGCTGTCGTAGCTCTCGGCTCTACTCCATATTTCGTTGTCGCACGGAAGTAATCGCTGCACTGCACACAAGACTATCAAGCAGGCATGCTCCTAGCTAAACAATGACACACCGACGTCAATCGGGCCGCGACGGACGTAAAAAGATTGACAGCGGCTCTTTAATATTAGTTGAATGTACTGATGCTAAAACAAGCGTACGTTTGAGTGCATTGTCTCGCACACTTGCGGAAGAGAATAATCCACAATAATATGAATTTAAAAAAATGCATATCAGGTCAGGTAAGACTGTTGATATTATTATAATGTGGGGTTAAAACAACGCAACAAGAATGACGTCTAAACAATTGCCACGCGCGTTTCTTTTACTGTATTCGGTTTACGCCCACAAAGACTGTGAACAAACCGCGCCTGCAGTGTTCGAGAAGGTTCACGATTCTAGTAGATCATTTTGTTAAGATTGCGCGCAAGACGCGAACACCCAAGATTATTCGAGAGCTTGCGCGACGACCAGAGATAAGACAAGAATGTTCGACGCGTGAGTTATAAAAGCCGGCGCGTTTCAACGATGTTCAGTTCATCGACGGCCGACGCTCTGTTCGCCGCTATCAGTGCAGTGTGTATTGCTGTAATCTGACTTTCTGTTTACCGGCCACAAGTTCGGCCTAATAAACAGTTTCATTTTGGACCTACCGACTTCTGCCTTCGTCGACGTCACGACCACGTGACACAAGAGAATATCATTCATTCGCGATCCAGGAGACTCCGTTTTCTTAATTTTTCATTGTCCTCTGTTTTAATACCGGCCCCTTACAATATTACTAGGCCAGTAATCCGGTACCCTTGAGTGTACACACACGCACACACACACACACTTAAAACGCTTGGATAAAACCTATTCGCTCAAGTACAGCAATGAGCTACGTCGTGTACGTTCAAGTTCATTTTTTTTTTCTTCTTTCACTGTCAAGAATCGTACAACCAGATCAAATGGTAGCATTTCCAGTTAGGGCGCAACTGGGACCGCTGGCTTCCAGTTTAACTGGTTAGGGTTTCCAACTGGGACCAGCTGCTTCCAGTTCAACTGTCATGGTTCCCGTTGGTTGGCCAGTTGAGTTGTAACTGGGACCAGCTGCTAACTGGAACCAGTTGCAACTGGAATCAACTGGGACCAGTTGAGTTGCAACTGGGACCAGCTGCTAACTGGGACCAGTTGCAACTGGAATCAACTGGGACCAGTTAGTTCCCAACTGGGACCAGTTGATCCCAGTTAATACTAGTTGAAACCAGTTGGATTCCCAGTTACACATTTTCACCTGGGTGCTCCGCTGCTAGGGTGGCTACCGCTGCGGAAAATCGTCTATACACCATTTTCCGGACGCGCTCAAGCGCCGCCATCTTGGACTGATAACGCTGCACTTTTGTAGCCGTATCAAATAAACAAGCAATGCTACGGTGAACTCAGATGGATGAAAATGCTTGGGCTGGTACATTGAACGTTTCATGACAAGGATCATTTCATATTACGGCATAGAACACCAGCCAACCGATCGCTTATCAGTCCAAGATGGCGGCGCCCATGATTCAAAAGTAAAATCGTCTATAGACCAGAGCACGCCTATCTCGCACCCAGGCGCCTCGGCTCTCGGCGGCATACTCTCGCACCCAGACGCCATGTTTGTTTTGAACTGCCAAGGCGTGTATCTGTTACATGGCAAGCGGCGTGTCTGGGACCTTAAAATGTACGAGAAAGCGCGTATTCACGCCGCTCCCGCTCACAGGAAGTCGTCTGGGCACCACTGCGCCGTCTTTGGATGCGAAAACAATGAGCGCAAGAGGAAGATATCACTCAGCGGTGTCTGTGAAGTTGACAACACAACATATGCGAATCGTGCCGGTGCGGTGTTTTCAGATTGCACAGATTTCCATCCGCAACGAAAAACGCCGAGCTCCGCCTCCAGTGGATAATTGCAATCAACAGGAAAAACTACGAGCCGATTAAAAGTGTACGAGTAAGCATATGTGCGTACGAGGGGGGGGCCGAGGGGGCGGCCGCCCCCCCCCCCCTAGTCACCTAAGAAGGGGGGGCCGGAACGTCTGCCCCATATATATGACTAATATACAGGGTGTCCCAGCTATCTTTAGCCAAGGGTTAAAAAAATACAATATTTGAGGCAGGCGAATGAAATCATTTGAATATTGCTTACAGCTATCTTGCGCACTACAGGCAATTTTTGCTTTTGTGATTAACGAATTTGTTAATTAGGATTAGTTTACTAAATTGATAAATATTGACTTTACGCAAGAAATGAGCGTTCCAAAATTGGAGGGCGTCTTCAGAAACCCCCATTGCATCATTTGCGATAAAGAAAGTTTTACGCGTACCATTTTTTCCATGCTGCAAAGAAAGCCCGCGAAATACAAAAAATACCACGTGACTAGCGCATTCGCGCGCCGCGACCGTGCTGCTCTCAGCCGTGGTTTGAGCGAACAAAATCAGCTGCGACCACGAACCGCCGGCTGCGTTGCAGCAGTAGGCCGATAAGTTTACGGTGGTTCCTTGGCCCGTTGCCAGGCAGTTGGCGCGCGTGACTGTGCAAGTTGTTGCGAGCGCGGGCGAAAAAACCACCGTAAACTTATCGGCCTACTGCTGCAACGCAGCCGGCGGTTCGTGGTCGCAGCTGATTTTGTTCGCTCAAACCACGGCAGAGAGCAGCATGGTCGCGGCGCGCGAATGCGCTAGTCACGTGGTATCTTTTGTATTTCGCGGGCTTTCTTTGCAGCATGGAAAAAATGGTACGCGTAAAACTTTATCGCAAATGATGCAATGGGGGGTTTCTGAAGACGCCCTCCAATTTTGGAACGCTCATTTCTTGCGTACAGTCAATATTTATCAATTTAGTAAATTAATCCTAATTAACTAATCGTTAATTACAAAAGAAAAAATTGCCTGTAGTGCGCAAGATAGCTGTAAGCAACATTCAAATGATTTCATTCGCCTGCCTCAAATATTGTATTTTTTAACCCTTGGCTAAAGATAGCTGGGACACCCGGTATATGGGGGGGCGCTGCGACGAGTCTCCCCCCCCCCCCCACCTTCCCCCCACCCCTGAAGGGGAACCCTGCGCACGCCTATGCGAGTAAGTACACTTATTGCGTGTATTCAAGCGCGACGCCAGCTATTTCGCTTTACAGCAGTAATTTGCGTGCAGTATGCCTTTAGCATGCGGCACCACATCATTTCCATACTCTTTCGCAGGCCGCATGCCAATAATAGGAGATAATACGACTCACGCGTGCGCGCAAACTGGGCACGTTTAGCACAAATGTAACGACGTACTATCGCGATGCAAAATAGCGTGAATAGCGGGAAGCGTGGCTTTCGACTCAGTCGAACTGCGACATGCCTTGACTGTCGCTAGGCCCGTCTGTGATTTCAGCCGGCGTCACCGTAGTACTATAAAATCTTGCTCTGGCTGGCACTTTCGCACCGCGTGTGTGTTCCGAGTGCCAGAAATGACTCGCAAATGATACACATGCGGTGCATGAGCGCAAGCCGGAGCGGGATTCTAGCCTTACGGTGACGCCGGCTGAGAGCACAAGTCTTGCCTAGCGATAGTCAAGGTACGTCGCAGTTCGACTGAGTCGAAAGCCACGCTTTCCGCTGTTCAAGTTTCTCTCCATCGCGATAGTACGTACCTGATAAAGTTGCTTCCGCAGTCTGCAACGCACGTGCTGTACACATTCCGCACTGTCGAGGAAGGTCTTCTCGACGTTTCACAAGAAAACAGCATACATTTCCAGCAGAAGAAAAGCGCGGAACATGCTTACAGCCGGACTCGGGTTCGGGAAGTTTCGAGTTTGAATTACGGAGCGTCTGCTAGCCTGGCAGTTCAGGGTGTTGCTTCGCCGCGCTTGCGACAGATGGCGCAACGTGTTGCCTAAATATGGCGGCACACACTGAACTCGCTGTGTTCTGGTGTATAAAGAGTGTCGTAGTGCTTGGGCAATGCGTTGTATGTATTTTTAATGCCGCTACCATAAAACAGCAATTTCGGTTTCAGTATCGAGGCTTCTCAGTGACGTTTCAGAGCAGTGTGACGTCACGGGAAGACAGCAACTGGCGACGTACTAACGGCAAATCTGTAATCTGCTGGTGGTGCACGTAAACAACAATGATTGAATTGTCGTCCAGTGACCCTGACAGCGATTTCTGCGATTTAGGCTGCACGCAGGACTACGCAGGAGGCAGAGCTCGCAAACTCAGGAACTGTCTTGACAGGTCAGGATAATGTCCACTGCAGAGGAGCTGGCGTGCAGATGCTCAGCGACGAAAACTTTAAAATTAAAATAAAATATTTTGTACGTGTTTGTCTGACTCCACTGTGTGGAGAGCATTGACACTGCATACCAAGGAAACGAAATATGCGCTAGTCCTGTTTCTTCTGCTTCTGTCTCGTCCTTGTTTTCGCGCTGTTTTTTACGATGTTTGTGTACCAACAAGCTCAAGTTCGCACGCTTCTCGAAATATGCCCGTTTCGCGTTGTTCCAAAATCGTGTCAGTACTCCTTTAAGGTCGAGGCTTGTCTGCCGTTGCGTCGTAGCCAGCCGTATGCAAGAGCCCACTATATGCCCACCGTCCCGTCCACAGCACATGCAAGGTGTGAAAGGTACCCACTATATGCCCACCGTAACTTCCATGAAGTAGGGAAGCACCCACTATGCGAACCAGAACAAAATAAAAGGGCACAACACCGTAAAAACACTGGCTCTTAAGCACCCATCAATCAAAGCATATGACAAAAAACGTTTAACAATACACTAATATCAATCATAATTGTGACAGAACAATGTCGAACACCTACAAGCACAAACCCTTTATACTAGCCGGCGACTTGAACGTAGACATTATGGATCTTAGGACCCTGGCTTTGTCGTCGACTCTGTCGCTTTATGGGACTTATTTTACATTATATGGGGCAACGCTCGGGTAATGTACGGTTACTGACCCATACGATACCCAGAGCTTCGCCCACTCGGCATGATTGACTTCGTGGAGATGCTGTGATTTTCTTGTGCGACTTTTTTCATATACGTCTTGGGCTATAGGAATAAGAACATAGCTGCAGCTGCCACGAAATAAAGCAGCTCTATCTTGGCAACCTGTCTGTCATTATTTCTGGCTTTTTTTTTTGCCGTTTCTCCAATTCACAATATCTTGCACTGAAAACAAGACCATGTAGTACCAACTTGACAATCCGCTACCCTTGGGATTGCCTGACCGTCGCACTTGAAGGTAAAAAAAACATTATGCTGAACAAAGAGACTTCCACAAAATCAAATACTAATTCAAGGAATTTTTCACATATCTCTGACCAAATTTTAACCATTTAATAGATGTCACGTGCAAAGAGCAATTACTTGTGCAGGTCACTTCTAAATTTTCTCACTTCAAAATCAAATGCATGAAATTGCTGCGTGTAAAATACTGCATGGTAGCTGGTAATATGTAAAAATTACTTGATTGTATATATTTAATTCCTGCCGGCTGCCTGGCTTTTTCTGCGAAAAATTGTGCTGTGCCCCTTCACCTAGACGTGCCGTTTAGACTAGTGTTGAATGCCCACAAGGGATGTCTTTCTTTTTAGTAAAGACCAGCACAAGACATACCAGAATAGCTGGTGAAAGAATCGGTAATATGAGGGCACATATTTACTGCATATTTTCAAACACTTGCCATACAGTGTAAATCCAGCTGCAAGCCCGATGTACTTTGCCTCTTGCCGTGTGTGCGGATTGATTGTAGTGCAACGAAGATCAGCCAACAGCTGGTAGGGAGTCTCAGAAAAAAGTTTGTAAGATTGAATACTAAGAGTAACTTTTATGGGCCCTGAGCAGGCAGCAGGTTACCAAGATCTGCTTTTTCAACTCCACGATGCGGTATAATGTGCTCACCAAGTACTGTAGGCTTTGATAGGTTTGACAGTACCGAAATATGCATATGTATAGTTAACATTGCCAAGCACAATTTTGTTGATACAATGAATCCAGCATGGCTTCCTTGTTGTATTTTATGCATCATGGGCTAGTGATTTTATAGGTGTCATGAAGCGTACACATGCCTGTCTGTCGTGCCTTGTATATTTTGCATGTATATAACATCCTCGTGTATATAGTGAATTGTGAAACTTCTGAAACATCCGTGTTTAGATAAAAAATCAGACCAGCCTTATTCATTTATTGCTCATTGAACACAACACAGGTGTTCCTTTACAACACCTGTTGTACAGGATGGCCCTACATGGCAACTATACATTCAACTACGTTGTGGATGGCAACTACACAGCAGCTCTGGGAGTAATTGATGCCTTGTACTCATGCAAAAACTACCAACTTTTTTCACAGTACTGTAAAAATGCTTTCACAATTTTTGTTGCAGTCGTGATAGTTTGGTATATTAAATATTGTCATACAGTAGCAGCCAGGCCCGTAGCCAGGAATTTTTTTTCGGGGGGGGGGGGGGGGGCACTTGTTGAAATCCTTGAAAAACACCCCATTTTATTATTTTTCCTCGGTAAAACACCCCCTTCCATCCGAATTTTGGGGGGGGGGGGCGGGCTCCTAGGCCCCCCCCCTGGCTACGGGCCTGGTAGCAGCTGTCAGTACACTCCATTTGCGAACAGACTTATTTCAATGAGGAGGATTGAAAAACTAACAAAAGATAGCAGTGACAATGTCCTGATGTCAAGTGTGCTTGGTCAGTGAGATCCCGCGATGTGTTGGCTTCTCTGGAAAGTGTATTGCAAATCAATTTGCCCCATCCCTTCAGCAAACTCGTCAGGTTTCACAGAGCAAATTATTACTTCACCAGAAAGTAACATTCCTTGAATTTGGGCATCTCACCAGCTATACAAAAAATTACCCTCCCACTTGAGTATTAGTCATGAAGGACGATATACAACTGCATTGACAGTATACCCATATACAGCACCAGTGCCACAATACAAAAAAAAATCACCGACAATTACAACACTGCCTAATGCGAATTCTGAGTGCAGCTGTTTAGGCGTTTTGATTTTGCGATAAGTTTAGACAAACAATTTGAGAGAGACATATGTATGGACAGTTGCATACCACTGCTTATTTTCCACAACTTTCTCACTAGAGAACACATGTGTGCCAGTCTTTTATTGTAATGAAGGAAGCTTTGTGGTCGGAGAAGTGAGTGGAGATATGTTCGACTCGCGCACCAATGCCTGGTTCTCAAAGATGAGGTCTATGCATGTGTTTCGCGAGGTCGTCACAGCAGTGGAATGAGTCACAATGGAGAGGAACGTGATGTTCTCGCGCATAAGTGGTAGGAAGGTCTTGTTTGTTATAAATGCGAAGCATGTCTTTGCTTACTGCAGACACTTTGAGTGTTTCTATCTACGTATCTATCTATCTATCTATCTATCTATCTATATATCTATCTATCTATCTATCTATCTATCTATCTATCTATCTATCTATCTATCTATCTATCTATGTAGCCGCGTACGTCTGGGTGCTCTCGTGTTCACCTCCTTAACTTGGGGTAGACCAAAATTAGTATGGGAGTTCACCAAGGTGGCAATGTGGGCAGTTGGTATTCCAACTGTTGGCATGTGGGCATGTCGGTATTCTGCGCAGCAGATATGCTCATGGTTTGCCCTATAAGTAGTGTCGAGATCACAAAAAAATAAACTGTTGAAAGTAGCGCTATGTGTGTGCGTGTGCGTGCCTTCATTGTGTGTTCATTTTCAGTGCGCTCTTACCCTTCATAAACATAGTATGGGAGGGCAAGAGGGTTTGACGATTGTGACTGTCTGATGATGACATAGCACGACGTCTTTGGTAAGCGCAGTGGGCGAGAAATACACAGCCACTACCAGCAAGCCATTCTCCAACTATGCGGCACACAGTTCACCAACTTCATCTGAGGTACCAAATATTTTAATAGGCACTGCAGAGATACCCGTACGCAAGTACATAGCCACTCCCACCGCTCTGTTGTGGTCTCTGCAAGCGCCACAACAGTAGTGGTAGTCTACGACTTCGAGGGGTTGTTTGGGATCCATTCAGGTTTCAGTAAGGCAAGGTGCAGAGGAATGCCGAAGAATGGGATCGTGACGTATGTCTTAGGCATGAGTGGAAAGGGAGCGAACATAGAGCACGGACACCGATAAGAAGTGTGGCACCTCAATCATGGCGTAGCACTTAGCAGTGGCGGTTTCGAGTTTGTTCAACTGCAACTGACAAAACTCATTGGCTAGCGCTCTATCCAGATTGGGTTTCCCGTGGTAGAATCTGAAGTTGTTTACACCGGCATGTTGATGTCTGTATTGCCACTCAGTACTACATTTACCAATCTTCTTTGCATGTGGCACATACTTAGTTTTCGTTGGACACTCGCACCTGCTGTACACGGTAGTGGAGCTTGCCCAATTTCTGTGGCACGCACTCGTTCGCGCAGTTACGCAGGAACAGGCGCCTAGGAGTTGTGCTCTAAAACTGCCTTGGCTAGCTTGTTTAATGGTTAGGGGGAAAAGGAGCCTTGTGAAATAAGGCAATTCAGACTACTTAAAAAATGATTTTCTCACAGTCCCACAGCAAATGTAGTGCTGTATAGTTGGCATCCATTCCCAGAATTTGGATACATTCGTACGTGGCGCCATCTCTCGGCGGCGGCAACCGCATCCTGCCATAACTGAATGGGAGAAATAGGCGAAAAAAATCATATCTTTTGAAATAAGCTAGTTTTCAAAAACGACTCCGGGATCTATACAGCAGAGACCTACTAGAACACTGTGGCGAAATTTCAGTATCGCACAACAAAACCCGTGGCTTCGCTGGACAATTGAACACCCCCCATTGGAAATACATGGGACCCATTGTTAAATATTAAACAATCTGGGAAGCCACGCGGTTTGTAGTGCGACACTGTAATTTCGACAGAATGTTTAATTAAGTCTCTGCTTTGTAGAACCGGGAGTCGTTTTTGATAACTAGCTTTTTTCATGAGATATGATTTTTTTCGCCTACTTCCCATTCAGTTACGGCAGGCCACCACTGTCACCGACAAGAGGGCGCTACATGCAAATGTCCGCAAACCCTGGTCATGCTGAAATACTCATCTCCTAATATGGCTACTAAATCAAGAAAAAGCACTCAGACTCAATAAAGGCTGTTGCAAACAAAGATACTTGATACAAGGAGTGACACTAGGTGGAATTTGGTGCACTCTGGCATTCCCAAAAGCTTTTTCTGTGCATTACAGTACATGGCCTCCTAGCATGCGCTTTCCAGTGTGTCTCCTAGTTCACTGCCCGTAAGTACATTTCAGACCTACTCTCGTGCAGGTTTATCGCTGAAATATTCGCGGTAGGCATGCCTTTGTATATCGGCAAGCTCACAGCGTATCAGAAACACGAACAACATTAGACAAATATACGTATGGTTGCATCCCAGTTTCAACAATCATGCACTGGCAATATAGGACAGTAAACACCACGAGGAAGCGGGTAGGCTGCCACGGGCACCGTAACGCGAACATGACTCGGGAAAACGAACATGACTCGAGGAAAACGTACACAGGGAAATGTCTCGTTCTGTCTTCGCAATTTAAACATTACGCGCGCTCGTACTGTTAAATGGGAAAAGGATCAAATAGATAACAATGAAAAAAGCATCTACACGGTGATCAAGGCACGGGCCAGTTTGCTAATAAAGATGGGAGTTCGACAAAACAGCACACAATGCATTCGCACTGGCTTTCCAGGCCAAAAATAATTGAAAATGGGCGAATGTTTGGCAGCATCGACGCAATAAGACGTCTACAGCTACAGCTTGTTGCCACATTTAATGACAGGCAAGCAAAGAACGGCATAATACCACTTTTGAACCATTTTACTACAGAACAACCCAACATATTTAACTTACATAAGCGGCATGTAACAGCACATACTAGTCTGTACAAACTGGAAGCCGCGGGATGCAGTCGTTTGGTAAACATTGCGAAAAAGAAGTCTCAACACGGGGCATTACGGCAGTGGCTGGTTATCTCATAGCAATGAGAGTTCACAAAACAAGAAGCACACACCGCTTTGCCATCGAAATGACCTCCGCGTGTTAGTGTGCACGGAAGATGGACGCGAAACAAATTGCAAACACCTCTTAGCACGCGACAACCTCGGATGGCGACGGATCCGACAGCGGCCGAGCTGTTGCCGACGTTCGTGTGCTATGGAGGAAGAAATGTTAATATCCGAGGCTTTTCCAGTGAACTGCTCTTCGTCCCATGTGATCAGCCGCATGTTTACAGTTTTCGACCCCGACTTGTCTCGACTTCAAACTGACTGCGAATGAAAAACAAAATAAAATAAAAAGCGCCGTGGCAGTCGTGACATCTTGGTGACGTCACCAAAATGGTCACGTGGGCCTAACGAATCGACCTGCAAAAAAACCGTCCCGCCGCCGCCGCCGCTGCTCCGCCATGGCGACTACCGGTGTTGAGGGCTCCGCCGCGACGTTGGCCGCTCCGTTTCTGCAAGGCATGGCTCGGCTGCATCCACCGTCACCGTTCGACTTCAACAACCCAAGCGCCTGGCCTACATAGCTGCTGCAGTTCGAGGACTTCTCGTTCGCTACCGGACTTTATGTCGCTCCGGCAGCGGTACAAGTGTGCTCCATGCTGTACTGTATGGGCCCGCAAGCCAGGGTTGTCATCGCGTCGACCACGCTAGGCGAGGCAGATATGAAGGACGTCGTCGCCGTCAAGAAGGCTTTCACCGACCACTTCGTGCACCCGCCAAACGAGCTGCAAGAGTCAGCGTGCTTCCACCGCCGTACGCAGCAACCAGGTGAAACGGCCGACGCATTTTTCACTGCGCTCCGGACAATGGTCAAGTCGTGCACTATCCGTCGCCCGACGTCGAAGGGCGGCTTGTCCCAGACCGTTTTCTCGTGGGCTTGCTCGACCGCGAACTCTCGGACAAGCTGTCGGAACCCGAAAATGACGTTGCAAGAAGCGCTGACGTACGTTCGACAGCACGAAGACGCGGATAACGAGCGCAGAGCACGTGACTCGGCCGAGGCATCATCGTTCGCCGTCGACGCCACTCGCCTTCGCAAGGGAAAGCAAGCGCCAGCTGATAACACAACGCAACAGCTGTGCCCATTCTGCGGACGAGCGTCACACCCTTGCGCCGACTGTCCCGCTCGCAGTGCGTCGTGCAACTTTTGTCGCAAGAGTGGCCATTTCGAGAACGTGTGCCGCAAAAAGAAGTGCGTAAACGGGAAGCACACACGGAAGTCTTCGGCCAGCTCCATCGAGTTGCATGCAGTTGCGGTAGAGCGCCTGAAAGTTAAGTTCGTCGAGATACTCGTCGATGGGCGCCCACTTTCCTTCAAAGTGGACTCCGGCACCGAACCTTTCAGCTTGTACCCAGTACGTTTTCTGGCATCCCCTCGAAGCTTCAAGACCCCAAGAGCGCGCTGAAAGGCTCAGGCAACCACATCCTGCCGGTCATAGGCACTTACGTCGCTACCCTGTCGTGGCACGGAAAGTCAACCAAGCAGCTTCTCTACATCTTAGCAACCAAGACGGTCCCGCCGCTAGGCTTCCCGGCAATCCAAGCCTTGGGTGTCTGCACGTTTGTCGACGAAGTCGCGAGGACTTCACAGCCCTCGGGCGACTTGTGTCTCGATCCCAGTCTCTTCCCAGCACTTGGGACGCTCCCCGAAGCCTCACTATCAGGCTGCAACCAAATGCTACGCCTTTCTCGTTGAGCGTGCCCCGGCGCATTCCACTCCCTCTCAGCGACGTCGTAAGGACGGAGCAGTGTTGTACGGAACGGCGTTCCAAGGAACGACGTTCCAACGAACGACGTTCCAGGAACTAGTTCCAGGAACTAGTTCCTTTTGGCAGGAACGGAGTAACGCCACCGTTCCATTCAGGATCGGTGGAACTGTAACGGTAACTCGTTACGTTTAAGCAGGAACGGTAGAGGGAACGGCGTTCCTTCTGTAAACGTTCCACGGCATTCAACAGGCGCACGCACGCAGCACATCATGCAGAACAGGGCGAATGGGCGACCGTGTGAGGCGCGAAAATGTAGAGCTCGCTCATCACGTGACTACGAAGCATCCTGGATTTTAGATGCGAAGCATCTTATGCTCGGGGCTCTGTCCGTCCCTCCCCCGTCCCCCCGTCCCCCGTCCCCCGTCCCGTGTCCCGCGTCCGGCCACTTTCATGAAGTAGGGAAGCACCCATTATGCGAACCAGAACACTGTAGTAATATGAAGGCCGTCAACCCTACTACAATCATCAGAGCCATGGCTGAGAGCACAGAGAGGCTGCTTAGTAATGGCTAGGCAGGTGGTGTCTGTCGCCCAGGTTGACCCCATTCCTTGAGTCATGGCCGAGAGCACAGAGAGGCTGCTTAGCAATGGCTAGGCAAGGTGGTGTCTGTCGCCCAGGTTGACCCCATTCCTTGATCTTGCTTGCATGTGTTTGGAGGGGGGCTTAGTCCGTCCCTCCTTCCCGCGTCCCACAGCGCATGCGCGTCCCCTCCCCCCTCTCTCTCCTACGTTCAGCCCCTTTCTCTCCTCCAGGAATCCTCTACTCTACGGAGCGTCTCACATCCCCCCACAGCGCATGCCCGTCCCCTCTCCTACGCTCACTCCCTTTCTCTACTCTAGGAATCATCTACTCTACGGAGCGGCGCATGCGCGTCCTCTCCCGCTCTCTCCTCTAGGAATCCTCTACTCTGCGGAGCGGCTCCCGCGTCCCACACCCCCCCAGCGCATGCGCGTCCCCTCCCCCCTCTCTCTCCTACGCTCAGCCCCTTTCTCTCCTGTAGCAATCCTCTACTCTACGGAACGTCCCACACCCCCCACAGCGCATGAACCCGTCCCCTCCCCTATCCTCTCCTACGCTCACTCCCTTTCTCTACTCTAGGAATCATCTACTCTACGGAGCGGCGCATGCGCGTCCTCTCCCGCTCTCTCCTCTAGGAATCCTCTACTCTACGGAGCGGCTCCGCCGTCCCACATCCCCACAGCGCATGCTCAACCTCTGTCCTCTAGGAATCCTCTACTCTACGGAGCGGCTCCCGCGTCCCACACCCCCCACAGCGCATGCACGTCCCCTCTCTCTCCTCTCCTACGGTCCCCCCCGTCTTCTCGTCTAGGAATCATCTATGGAGCGGCGCGCACGACAGGTGGTGTGACAGCTGCATACTGGCGCCACGGTAGTTGCGTCGTATGAAAATGACGGAGCGCGCGCGCCTCATTCTCTCTCCTGTGCAGCGCCGAGATGAGCGCCCGGACCGCTGCCGTGAAATGAGATCGGCGACGTTTCTCCCGCTCAAGCTAATTATCTCGCCGCTGCTTCGCATCCACACATGGTTCCCTTTAGCGGGAGATGGGGAATTTTTTTACTTCAAGGCACCCTCCTAGGACGCAGGGAAGCGAAAGACGCCAAGGCTGACCACGTGCGGGAGGAACAGTTGATTTTTTTACAGCAGAGATGTTATGCTGGAGGTTTCCATGTGTCGTAGAAATATACCATTCTAGCTGACCTTCCATTTGCTCGTATACATCTCTTAGCTGAGTGACCATATACTAATGAAGTAGGATGTTGATGAAATTATTGGCTATGCGTTTTTCTGGAACATGCGCGCACGCTAGAAGTGTATAGCATATCCTTGTATAGTACAGTATATCAAGGGGGTGGGAACAGTGGCGTAGCCAGGGGGTGGCACACCGGGCACGTGCCCCCCCGCCCCCCGAAATTTTTTTTCGCCATGGCATACAGAGCGAAAAATGACCATTTCAAGGAGGTGCCCCACCCCAAATCAAGGAGGTGCCCCCCCCCCCCCCCGAAAAAAATTTCTGGCTACGCCCCTGGGTGGGAAGGAGAAGTGATGGTGAGGAGGAGGGAAGGAAGAAGGGGAAAACGAGTATAGAGAGACAGAGAAAAAGAAAAAAAAGACAGAAGGCGAGCGAACGTACACGCAGAGACAGAGAGAGAGAGAGAGATAGCGAAAAAATATAAAGAAAGAGAAAGAAAAAAAATATAGAGAACGAAAGGCAAGAAAGAAAGCAAAAGATAGATAGACAGAGGACGAAATATACAGAAATATGTTGCCGATTGTGAACCGGGGACTTTACTGAGGCGCAAATGTGTATCCTGAACATTATTTTCTCTTCACACTGAAATATTGAATCAGCACTCGTTAAACGCCTAGGTATTGTCCCTTTCGATGCGATTTCTTCTGCAAGAAATTCAATTATATTGGCGCATTGGTGGATATTTTTATTTCAATATGTGAAGTGCAGTATCCTGACTGCGCCTGTGAAGACCGACGTTGACAAGTGCCGCATGTGCTGGACGAGTTGAAATAGACGAGCACGAAAGTTACAGTTACATGTATGTAGTAAGGCCGGCGGTCTCGAAAAAAATTGTCTAGGAGCGTTTATTTAGATTTCTTTGCCTATGTATAACTGCTCTCCGCAATGTTAAATTCATTTGGTACATGTAGCTCGATGGGAGCTTTAAATTTCTCACTTTATTTCGCCTCAGGATGATCCGACACTATATATTTATTAAAAACTCAAATGTAACGTTAATGTAACGACATGTTACATTAACGTTAATGTAACGTTAATGTAACTGCAACGAGTTCCTTTTGCATTTGAGGAACTTGTAACGGGAACTCGTTCCGAAATTGAGAAGGAACGAGGAACGAGTTTTCGTTCCTGTTTTAGAGGAACGTGTACAACACTGGGACGGAGCTAGACAAGCTTGAAGCCGAGGGCGTGATTCGTCGAGTCGACACACCCACTGACTGGTGTGCGGAAACTGGTTGTCGTCCCCAAGGTCTCGGGCGGCTATCGGCTGTGCGTGGACTTGACTCGTCTTAATAAGGGTATTCTTCGAGAGCGTCATGTGCTCCCTACAGTGGAACAATGCCTCGGATTGCTTGGAGAGGCTACAGTTTTCTCCAAGTTAGACGCCACGTCAAGCTCCCACCAGGTCAAGCTGTCCCCCCGAGTCCCAAGAATTGACCACATTTATAACCCCGTTTGGACGCTATTGTTTCCTCCGGCTGCCGTTTGGGATCACGTCTGCACCGGAATACTTCCAGCGCCAGATGTCCCGGATCCTTGAAGGCCAAGCGGGGGTGGTGAACATGATTGACGGCATCCTCGTCTTTGGGAAGACATGCTCCGGGCATGACCGCCGTCTCTGACAAGTCATGGACCGGCTAGCAAAGGCAGGAGTCACGCTCAACCGCGAGAAATGCTCATTCGCCACTTCTAGTGTCAAGTTCCTTGGCGTCGTGGTCAGCGCAGGAGGCATTTCTCCAGACCCAGACAAGGTTGTGGCGATCCGAGCCATGCATCCTCCCGAAGATATCGTAGGGGTTCATCGCCTGCTGGGCCTCGTGAACCACATCGGACGCTTTTAAATGCGAAGCATTTCTTTGCGTACTGCAGGCACTTTTAGCGTTTCTATCTACGTATCTATCTATCTATCTATCTAGCCGCCTACGTCTGGGTGCTCTCGTGATCACCCCTTTAACTTGGGGTAGACCAAAATTAGTATGTGAGAGTAAGATAGTTTGACGAATACGACTCGCTGGTCGTGGCATGAATAATGTGACAATCCCGTCGTGTACGTCTTCAAACCCTTTCGGGCAAACTCTGTGGCACATACCATGGGCGGGTATGTGCCACAAGTATGCGGGTATGTGCCACAGGTGATTGACAGTTTATACTACCCAGGAACGGCGAGAACAAACATTGGTACTTTTAAGGCGAGAGCGTTAAAAGCTGACATCATCAGCAGCGTTGACCGGATGAATGCAAATAATAAATGTCAGGGTCCCAACAGAAATCGAACCCAAGTATTCTGCGTGGCATTCAAGCATTCTACCACAGAGCCACGCCAGGTCTCGGAACTGCTTTTCGAATAACTATGGCACGTTGCCGGGCTAGTTGGTTGGGGTTCATGATTCATAAGACGTAGCGCATCATGACAGGCACAGAGAAGAGGAACAACACACGACCCTAATGTTCGTGAAACGTCAATTGTCGTTGCAATGCTGGCTATGCAATTTTATAAACATTACATATGTACTCCGATGATACAGCCGTCCCGCCGGGTTAACGTCAATTGTAGTAAAGCGTCATCCGCTGAAGTTGATATATGTTGCAGTGTCCAGGCCTACCATCCTCGCGAGTACAAGCGCTACATATCAGTTTAACGCTTCTGGTGTTGCTAATGCCCATGTTGCTGTTGGCATCGTTACGCAACTGTGAACACGTTTTTATACAAAACATATGCGACTGTGCAACATATATCTATGCATACAACATTTATACATATCTTTAGCGTCATTTCGTAATGTTTCGCTCAATAAAAAATTACAACACAGTCACCTTCCCTCCGCATGCTTCGCATACCATCGATTCCCAAGGTACGTGGAATCTGCCGAATTTTTTACCACATGTTTCGGAGGTAACTGCGCCGATCCGAGCATTGCTGCTCAAGAACTCTGCCTGGACTTGGGGCCCGGCGCAGCAGTCTGCCTTCTCTGAACTGGAGAAGCTACTGTGCTCAGACCTCTGCGTGGCTCGCTACAACACCACGTACAAGACCACGATCTCAGCTGACGCCAGCTCCTATGGTCTCGGGGCAGTATTTCTCCAAGAACAGCCGTCAGGTGAGCGTCGAGCCGTCGCTTTCGCATCACGCTCCCTCACACCCACGGAACGCCGGTACAGCCAAACAGAAAAAGAAGCTTTGGCGGCCAGCTGGGCGGTGCAAAGATTCGAGGAATACGTCCATGGACTTCAATTTTTCCTCGAGACAGACCATCAACCGCTAGTGGCGCTCTTGGGTTCCATGGATGTTGACCTACTGCCACCACGGATCCAGTGGTTTCGCTTGAAGCTGATGCGTTTTCAGTACCAAGTACTCTATGTACCAGGGAAGCTGTTGGCGACTGCCGATACACTTTTGCGCACACAGATGGATTCCCCTTCATCCAACCGGGTGAATCAAGTAGAGCTCTTTGCCCAAGAGGTCGTCCGCTCCTTCCCAGACATTGTCTCGTTGCAGCTCGAGCACCTGCGCCAGGCCCAAGCCAACGATGACGAGTGCAGTCTGCTGCTTCAGTAACTGCACCAACGGCTGGCCTCGACAGTCCCACTTGCCTCTCCATGTGAAGAGGTACTGGCAGTACTAAGGAGACCTCAGCGTCTGTGAGGCACTGCTTCTGAAAGGGTCCCACATCGTCGTGCCATCTGCCTTCAGCGCCACATGCTCCAGCTTCTCCATGACGAGCATCAAGGCATCAACCGATGCAAAGCTTTAGCTTGGGAGTCTGTGTGGTGGATGGGCATCAATAACCAGATAGAAACACTGGTGTCTAACTGCCCAACGCGTGCTGAAACCAGGGTGCAGCGCTTGGAGCCCATGCTGCCGTCAACCACTCCGTCTCGGCCCTGGGAAGAGGTCGACATAGATCTTTTTCACCTGAACGGCCAAGACTTCGTCCTTCTGGTGGACTCATACTTCTTAAACGGCGCCACAAGGGAAGACGAATGCACACGAAAAACAGAGGACACGAAACACAAGCGCCGACTCTCAACTGAACTTTTATTCACATGCGCAGACCATAAATATATACCCACGCATGGCTTCACACAGATAACAAACCCGTACATAAACGATGAAAACCGGTATGAACAAACAAAAAAAATACAAAAAACAAAAAACTACAAAAAACAAAAAAAAATCTCTACCCATTCAAGTATAAGATTTCTGTGTTCTGCAAAGCTACAGACGGGAAGCTGATGCATGATTCTTTTTCCTTTTGTATGTGCCAAGCCTCGATAATCTCTCGAGTTGTCTGGTTATGATGCCGTGACATTACGCGAGTTTCACTGAACTGGGGTTTACATCCCCACACTGCTGACAATGCGCAGCCATATGCGATAGGCTATCGCTTCGTACACCAGAATCATGTTCTCTTATGCGAACATTTACACACCTTCCTGTCTGGCCTATGTATGAGGCGCCGCATGACAGGGGAATTCGGTAAACAACACCCGTGGCACACTCAATTGCTTGAGACCGGTGCTTCACACCACAGCCTATACTATTCTTTGCTTTTTTCATTTCTGCTTTTTTGTTTACACGACGGCAAATTCCTCCTAATTTCTTGGGCACCGAAAAAACCACATCCACGCCGTACCTGCCAGCTACGTTCTTCAGTCCATGCGATAGCGCGTGAATATAAGGCACGACCGCGGTATTCTTTGCTTTTTCAACATGTACTTCTTGAACTGCTCGGCCTATATTTATGGTCTGCGCATGTGAATAAAAGTTCAGTTGAGAGTCGGCGCTTGTGTTTCGTGTCCTCTGTTTTTCGTGTGCATTCGTCTTCCCTTGTGGCGCCGTTTAAGAAGTATGAATTCATACCAACTTGCCCAGTTATCAGTCCTTCTAAACTTCTGGTGGATTACTAGTCACTCTTCCCGGAAGTCATCAGTCTACATTCAACCACAGCAGTTGAGGTCATCAACGCCATCAAGAGCGTTTTCGCATGCCATGGGATTCCGTGACTGGTGCGCAGCGACAACGGTCCTCAGTTTGCTGCGAAAGAGTTCTCTGCCTTCGCCAAGTGCTACGGCTTCTGCCATGTCACCAGCAGCACCCATTTTCCACAGTCGAACGGGGAGGTGGAACGCATGGTGAGGACAGTCAAAGACCCTGCTGCAGAAGGCGGATGATCCCTAACTGGCACTTTTGGCATACCGGGACACACCTGGGGTAAATGGAGTGAGTCCTGCTCAGCTGCTCATGGGTAGGCGCCTACAGACCCGGTTGCCGAAGACATCGCACCTGCTGGAGCCAGCCTGGCCTCATTCGGTCACAATTACTCAACGTGACTAAGACAACCGGAGGCACCAAGCGTTGGACTTCAACCGAAGACACACGGGTCACACCTTGCGGCCTCTTCAGGAGAGACAGCGGGTCTGGGTGCAAGATGTCAACTCCCCAGCAACCGTCTTTGGGCCAGCTCAACGCCCGCGCTCCTAGGTGGTGGAGACCCCGACGGGTGTACTTCAGCGTGACCGGATGCACCTGGTGCCAACGACGGGAACCCCCACTGCCAACCCACCTGGAACCCCTGTGGCGGATCAGCCCGAGACGACTACAACGCCTGGAGCTGACCAATCGCCCAAGACCTGCGAACTGCGTCGCCTCGGGAAAGCACCTCCACTTCAGAGGAACCTCGGGGTTCTATACTTCTACGCCACGCATCTCGCGGTACGGCAGGAGGATCCGCAGGCCGTAACGACTCGTCCTGTGAACCATTGCTTTCTTTCAGACCAAGAGTTCCGGTGCATGTGTTTTAGATGCGAAGCATCTTATGCTCGGGTCTTGGTCCGTCCCTTCCGCGTCCCGCGTCCGGCCACTTTCATGAAGTAGGGAAGCACCCATTATGCGAACCAGAACACTGTAGTAATATGAAGGCCGCCAACCACTACTACAGTCATCAGAGTCATGGCCGAGAGCACAAAGAGGCTGCTTAGCAATGGCTAGGCAGGTGGTGTCTGTCGCCCAGGTTGACCCCATTCCTTGATTTTGCTTGCATGTGTTTGGAGGGGGCTTAGTCCGTCCCTCCTTCCCGCGTCTCACACCACCACAGCGCATGCGCGTCCCCTCCCCCCTCTCTCTCCTACGCTCACCCCCTTTCTCTCCTCTAGGAATCCTCTACTCAACGGAGCGGCCCCCCGCGTCCCACACCCCCCCACAGCGCATTTTTATACCGCGGAACTACCGTGGTGCCCCCAGCGGAGTATGCAGCTGTCGCAGCACCTGTCACGCGCCGCTCCCTAGAGGATCCCTAGAGGAGACAACGGGGGGAACCGTAGGAGAGGAGAGAGAGAGGGGACGCTTATGGTCTGCGGGACGCGGGAGCCGCTCCGTAGAGTAGAGGATTCCTACAGCAGAGGATTCCTACAGCAGCGGGAAGGAGGGACGGACTAAGAGCATGCGTGTCCCCTCCCCCTCTCTCTCCTCTCCAACGCTCACCCCCTTTCTGTCCTCTAGTAATCCTCTATTGTACGGAGCGGCACGCGCGTCCCCTCTCTCTCTCCTCTCCTACACTCACCCCCTTTCTCTCCTCTATGAATCCTCTACTCTATGGAGCGGCGTCCTCGTTCCACATCCCTACAGCGCATGTGCGTCCTCTCCTCCTCTCTCTCCTCTACGCTCACCCCTCTCTCCCCTCTAGGAATCGTCTACGGAGCCATATAAAAACCCCTATCCTTCCACTTCACCGACCATAAAGCCGTTATAATGAAGGGGGACCGGAAGCCACGTCTAGCTACCATTTACGAATAAATTAAATTTCTTGTATATATACACACAGTGTTTGTCACGTCTTTGATGATGTACTGGACGAAAATTCGCGGTTTACCGATGAACCTCCAGAGCTTCGCCCACTCATCATCATTCACTCCGTGGATATGCTGCGATTTTTTTTGTCAACGGCTGGCTCTATGCCGGTTGTGTTCGTTGTGGTCTCATGCATGGTCTCATGGCAGATGCATGGCAGTTCAGCTATTTTAGGGGCGAAGCTCCTTATGCCGTGGGTCGTGCGTCCCCTGTAGTTTGTAGTACGTAGTAGCCACCTCGATTTTCAAGGTCCTGTGTGATGACAATGACGCTGCCATCACGGCACACCACATGGAATGTACCCACTATGCGTCATAACGATGCCGCTGATGACGATGACGATCGCGATGCCATACAACACATGGCATCGCGATATGGTCTCACATGCATATCGTTTGACCACATGCAACCAACCACCATCCGAGGAACCTGCATCGATCTCGTCTTTGCAAACTTTCGACTACGACCCATCCAGGAACCGCTCTCCCTCCATTTCACCGACCATAAAGCCATTATAATGTCACGTCTTTGATGATGTACTGGGCGAATTTCACGGAAGATTCGCGGTTTACCGATGAACCTACGGAGCTTCGCCCACTCATCATCATTCACTCCGTGGATATGCTGCGATTTTTTTAGATGCGAAGCATCTTATGCTCGGGGCTATGTCCGTCCCTCCCGCGTCCGTCCCGCGTCCCGTGCAGTGGCGGATCCAGAGAGGGCGGCGGTAGGGGCGATCGCCCCCCCCCCCCAAAGTCCCTGCAGCCACTCCCCCCTCCCCCTTCAGTGCCTATTGTGCGCCCCCTTTGTCAGGTTGCCTGTGGACGTTGCCAGTGGTAGCCGAGCGGTTAGAGCATCTGTTTCCAATGCAGGAGGTACCGAGTTCTATTCCCAGAGCCGTCGAACACCCACCGAGTTTTTCTATTGGGTGCTCGGTGTTCTGGGAATTCCGTTCTCGAGGTGGCGCCCCTTTCTTTCCTCCAAATTCTTTAACTGTCCCTTTCCCAACGACGCTGAGCCTCTCTTTCGCTACTTTAATCCCCTAACACCATGGACGTCGGCAGGGGAGCGCAAAAGGGGCACTTGCCCCAACCACACCCAAGCTATGCCAGTGCCCACACCCAACTTAGTATGGAAGCTTGGGCGTGTTGGTTATACATCGGAGGGAACACAGCGCAAAAGAAGACGGGGACAAGGAAGGACGACGCACACACAGCGCTGTGTGTGCGTCGTCCTTCCTTGTCCCCGACTTCTTTTGCGCTGTCAGGGGTGCAACAGCCGAAATAGAATTTGGAGCAATTTTTGGAGCAGCAAAATGTTACTTTTGGAGCACTAAAATCCAAATTTGGAGCAGTTATGAGGAAAAAAACAACCATCTTTTATCACGAAAGACCAAATTTGGAGCAGTATAAAAACGGCTTACATTAAAAAAAAACGGATGTACAAACCATTCAACATCACCTAAATCGTGCAGATCGTGCAGAGTGAACATGAGCACTGGTATTTCAATAGAAGTATTTTGAACCACTCCACTGAACAAACAATGATAAAAGTCCACATCAGCATTTGCCGCACCTGTCATATCCTTTGACAGACCCTGCGAATTGAAATGTGGATTTGCCAAGCTGGCGACCTTGAAATTCGGGGGGATTCGTAAAACTGAGAAGTAGGGGTGGAAAAAGAAGAAAAAAAAAAGAAAAAAGCTAGTGCACAGATTTTTTTTTTAGGGCTGCAGAAATGTCATATACTGCTCCAAATGATTGCCAGTAACTTTTTTTTAGGCGTCAGCGACCATACTCACAATTATGCGGCGTAAACACGCATGAGTAACTGAACAAAATGTACTGTGTCCCGTGACTAGTGCTAACAGCCCCTTCCAAATCTTAATACGCTTTTCCGCAGGGCACCGGTGTACTGCGGCGAAGGTGGCTTAAGCAGCCACCCACCCACCCCCCACCACCACCACCCCTTTTTTTAAATTTCACGATGGGGTTAGGTTTAGGGCACAACTTCGAGGCTCGCTTGCAAGGCGCGTTCGATCAGATAAAGTAACAACGGCGCGTGCCCGTTGGCCTGGTGACGGCACCGGATATCTATTGCCGGGTCGACGCAACTTCAAGACAGAAAAATGTTTTATGTGCCGTTGCTATGGCAACCAACGTGGCCGCCGGCAACACCGGTGTCCGCAGCACGTAGAGTTCGTTCGCGCGCGGAAAACGCGGCATACACTTCCAGCTTTAGTTGCTAACGTGCCATAGCTGCGTTTGCTTACCAGGAAACTGATACTTCCCGCGAAGCGTTAGTGGCTACGGCAACGCATTTTTGCCTTGTAGTTGCGTCGTCCCGCCGATAGGTATCCGCTGCGGTCAGCGGACCGATGGATGAGCGGCGTTATTACTTTATCTGGTCGACCGCGTCTCGCGAATGTCCTGACCTAATGAGTATATATCTTACACCGTGGTTTAGGGTTAGGGTCTGCGCGCGTGGATTGATTGATGGCAAACTGCAGGTAGCCAACGTGGCCTCCATTTCTCGCTGAAATTAGCGCAACTGAGAAAAATTTTAGGCTGGTCGGGCATTTTGGCGCAGCGTGGCGCAATTTTCGCTAATTTCATGGTTTTGGCGCAGCTCGGCGCAAAAACGGGGAATTGTATCAATTTGGCGCAATTGGCGCAGCTGTTGCACCCCTGCGCTGTGTTCCCTCCCACACCCAAGCTATGCCAGTGCACTTCCCCACACCCAAGCTATGCCCTCTCCCAGTCGCGATGCAGCAATGCTTTGCACCCCCCCAAGAGAAAATTCTGCCGACGACCATGCCTAACACTGCACGGGATAGTTGAGGTGGCCTCCTCTTCTCTGTCCAAGAATCTCACCTCCCCAACCCCCCTTGCTTCCCCAGCAATAGGGGGTGGCAGCTTAACAAAGCCTCTTCGCGGAGTAAAGACAAGATGCTGGACTGCACACATCGCTGACATATCTTAGCCAGAGAAGGTTGTGACAGCGAAAAACTTTTTTTTCGCTTTTTACGGCGCTCCCAGTGTAGGTTGTCGTTTGGCACGAAGTTTCCCCTGTGAGAACTGAAAGTTCAGAAGTTCTTGAAACGATGCACCTGCAGGGATTAGGATGCCGGAGTCAAGTACAGAAACACTGCGTCGTTGGCGCGGAATTTGTGGTGTTTGGGTGCCTTTACTGCAATTAGGAGCGGCAAAAGCACAACGAGAGAAAAAGGAGGACCGTAACTTCCTTCTTTCGCCGGAGAGCTTTCGCGACGCGCGAATAAAGGGCCGAGGCAGTTTTGACGTTGCGCTGTATAATAAACACAAAGGGCTTCTTACAGCGTAGGAGTGAAAAGAAAGGTGCTGCATCGTCTTTGTTTAGGCCAAGGATATCCGCTCTCGAATTTGGCGGGCAACACCGGTGCGCATTGAAAAAGCACAGGCGGCTACCGACTGTCCCACAGTCCTGTGACAGTGAGTATCGTAGACATGCGTGTTTTGCCACCTGAGCCGTATGAATCTGGAGACTGGTACTATGGTTGCCTCTTGACCCGTCCTGACGACGCAAGGTAAGCGTAGGCCAAGCACAAATATATAACCGGCGTTTAGAACTTTAGATTTCATATCGACACCATTGAAATGTATTTTTAGATGTGAAGCATCTTATGGCGAAGCTTAATCCGGTGGTGGTGGTGTGCCGCGTGCCCACCCTTACTGCGCATGCGCGAACAGTTAAAGAAAAAATAAAAATAAAAACCTCCTCTCCCCCTCTCTCTCCTCTAGGCATCCCTCCCCACAGCAACCACACCCTCACTGCGCATGCGCCTCCCTTCCTCTCTCCCCCTCTTACACTCCCCCCTCTCTCCATCCCTGCCCGTGGCGTCTAACTCCCCCCTGCGCATGCGCGTCCCCCCCTCTCTCTCCTCTCCTACGCTCCCCCCCTCTCTCCTCTACGCATCCCTGCCCACGGCGTTCACACTCCCCACTGCGCATGCGTGTCACCCCCCTCTCTCTCCTCTCCTCCGCTTCCCCCTCTCTCGCCTCGCGATGCCGACGCAGGAAGCGTCTGCTAGCGAGTTTCTTGGTTGAAAAAACCGACTGCTCGCGCTGCACAACCGTTCACTGGCCATCCCGTATATATGGCAATGGATCTTGACCTCCAAGGTGGTGCCGGTGGAAGATTTCTCCTGTGCGTTGTTGAACAATAAAAATTCGCAGCGTGCGCGTTAACTAAAAGCGGAGTGCGGGTCTCTGTGTCCAGTCGGAGTCTTCTGTCTCTCATTGCCCATTAGCAGCGATTGGCATGTTCCAGTAGGAAACACTGCCCCATCACTGCCTGCTTTGCGCCTCCCCATTTTTTCTCTCCTGCGCAACGCTGCGATGAGCGTCAGCGTCAACGCCGCCGCCAGTGTAAGCGTTAGCGCCCGCTGCTTCACATCTACACATGGTTCCCTTTAGCGGGAGATGGTGTAATTTTTTTTAGTTCAGGAAGACTTTAAACGTCACCTATAAGTGCAAGTTGCAGTATTCGAGCTACCAGGCACGCCAGTAATCAGCCAAATATATCCTGCTCTTTGGCGTCATCGACCTGTTCAGAGCAGCGATTACAGTGTACCTTTCTGCCACCCTTTTAACGCAGTTACGACGAACATACCAATATCCTATGGAATCCGCTCTAACAATATGCATCAGTGCCTCAATGAAGTACTTTTTGCATCAGTATATCTTTTTTTTTTTCATATGACATGTGTTTACAATGAATGTGAACATTCATTGTTTGACTTGGGTGAAAGAAAGACTGCCAAGAATTTTGTGCTGAGAAGTTTCAAAGGTGCTGAAGCAATGTCATATAAACTGAACCAATGTTGCTAAAGTACAAGCGATGTGTTGCGCGCTGATATATTGCAGCATTTTTCTCCCTTTCAGCCTGATATAATGTTGCTTCGCGCATTGTTATTTATTCTTTCAGTTACAAAATGCGCAGTTGATTTTTTAAAGTTATCACGCAGGAAGTCCATTGCAAAGTTTACGTAAATATGCGTAAGCACTGTGTTACCAGCTAATATTCGTCGTCTGTGGTGATGTTGCTCTTCTGCTTTGTCGTTGCTGTCTTCGTTTTATTGGTTAAATTGATACGACGTGCACGTCGAGATGAGCAAGTGGCGCAATGCTTGCGATCTCCTGTGTGCACGCAATTACTATTGTAAGAATTTTGTTGGCATGAGTAAGCTCCCCTGTTAGTGATTTAGATGCTCATAATTAGTATTCTAGATACTCGCTAAAATAAACAGCTTTTTTTTTGCAACCAGCACATGCGCAGCTCCGAAACCTCCTCCGCACACACACGTGTGCCACCACTGGTCCGGTACTGAGAAACGCAATTTATTTAGTGACGGTTTGTCTCCTCCTTTTCTGATCACGAAGGCTCCGGCTTTCCATTTCCTTCACGTTTCGGAGACACTGTTTCGGAGGCACTCTTCCCAGCGAGCGGTTCATGTTTGCAGGTGTGTTCTGACTTTTTCAAAACTCGGGTAACAGCCTTCTTCCCAGATTCCTTTCTGTCACAGAAGCGCCGTCAAAGTCAATTTTGTGGTCGCGCTTGCCACATTTTACCCCTTGAAAGGTGCGCCCTTGCTTCTCAGATACTGAAAGCGACCTGGAGTAGGCTGAGGGGGGAGCAACAATCGCGCACCTGTTGTCGTGCCGTCTCTTCGGCGCCATACCGAGGATCTTTGGCCAAGCGTAATCCTCGGACAAGTGCTAACAACGCGGGGTAGAGATGTCGGTATTCAAACTTTAAAGCCCTGCGCGGCCGACGGGACATTAACTGAACAAGGCTAGTTGGTATTTCATAGCAGGTTTCTGGGTGTAGCGCCACATACGACAATGGTAAGAAAGAAGATGACAGGGAAGAGGCGCAAATGCCTCTTTCCTGTCATCTTTCTTACCCTTTTCGTATGTGGCGCTACACCCAAAGACCTGCTATGGGACATTAACCTTTGCAGTGTAGGTGTGTGCTCATCATTACGACCATGCCAATGCCCTAGGATTAGAGGAATCTTGGTTACCGCGTGGTGAGAGGGAAAAGGGGGTGGACCCCAACCGCGCTTATTAAATCCGGTGCACCGGAGAGCGCTGTGCTTGTTCACTGAAATCTGAATAATGTAAGCACTTGTATAAAGTTTTCTTCCTTACATCGACTTGCCCTGATGACAGCCCCGGCACGACAAGCCGTGTTCGCACCGGCCACGCAACCCCATTCCGAACAAAGGCCTAGCGCAGCCCAATTTGCCTATATCTAAAGCGTGAAAGACCGTAATTTTTCTTTTATTTATTGCGATTAGAAAACCGATTACAACTAATGAGTGGGGCTGTTGTGAACACGTATTGACAGTAATTAACAGTACTTATCAAATTAAGAGTAATTAACAGCATTTATGCTGTGACGAGGTTCTTGTGATTATGTGAACTACTGAAAACAAAAGTCAGGAACCCCTCCCTTCTCACCGGTTGTACTTCAAGCGACCGCCCCCCCCCCCCTAAAATGAGCGGCTGGATCCGCCCCTGGTCCCGTGTCCCGCGTCCGGCCACTTTCATGAAGTAGGGAAGCACCCACTATGCGAACCAGAACACTGTAGTACAATATAAGGTCGCCAACCACCACTACAGTCACCAGAGTCATGGCCGAGAGCATAGAGAGGCTGCTTAGCAATGGCTAGGCAGGTGGTGTGAGTCGCCCAGGTAGCTCAGTCCTGCAGTCCTTATGCTACCACGTCCCCACTTTTAGAACTCTATGAAGTCCGTCGGGTACCACTCACGCTACCGGTGAGACGATGTCGACGACGCAACCTCGCCACAGGAAGGTTGTCACGTGCACGGGAGCTCACAGACCATCAGCTGCTCGTGTCGGAACAGGTGGGCCCACGCTGCGGCCGACGTAACACCGAAGTCACGCCTGCAGTAGTCGGTTGCGCCGGACCGGCTCCGACGTGGCACCGTGGTCACGATCTCGGCGACTGGTTGTGCCGGACCCGAGTCTGCACAGGATCAGCCGCTCGCCCTGGCCCGCACGCTCGTCCGCCACAGGAACAGCATGTCAGGCCCGGCCCGGAACCGCCACTCGCCTCAGGAACACGACACGCTCGTCCCGGCTGGTTTGGTGACACCGGCTCGGTCCGTTCGGTCCCTGAGGCCCAACGCCTAGCGCTCTTGCTAGCTGGCCGCGTTCTTCCTCCGCCCGTTGATGTTCTCTGGCTCACGCGCTCACGCCGACGTCTCTCGCGCGCACTCCTTCGTCGTCTTCTGTTTCGTTTTCAGTTAATTACGTCCTCTTACTACACCGTCCCTCCTTCCCGCGTCCCACACCACCACAGCGCATGCGCGTCTCCTCCCCCTCTCCTCTCCTACGCTCACCCCGTTTCTCTCCTCTAGGAATACTCTACATTACGGAGCGGCGCCCGCGTCCTACCGCGCATGCGCGTCCCCTATCTCTCCTCTCCTAAGCTCACCACCTTTCTCTCCTGTAGGAATCCTCTACTCCACGGAGCGGCCCCCACGTCCCACAGCCCGACAGCGGATGCGCGTCCCATCCCCCTATCTCTCCTCTCGTACGCTCACCCCCTTTATCTACTCTAGGAATCCTCTACTCAACGGAGTGGCTCCCGCGTCCCCTCTCTCTCTCCTCTAGTAATCCTCTTCGGAGCGGCGCGCGGTAGGTGGTGCGACAGCTGCATACTCCGCTGGGGGGCACCACGGTAGTTCCGTGGTATAAAAATGACGGAGCGCGCCTCATTCTCTCTCCTGTGCAGCGCCGCGATGAGCGGCGACGTTTCTCCTGCTCAAGCTGCCATCTCCCCACTGTTCGCATCCACACATGGCTCGCTTTAGCGGGACATGGGGAAATTTTTTAGATGCGAAGCATCTTATGCTCGGGGCTCTGTCCGTCCCTCCCGCGTCCCGTGTCCCGCGTCCCCCCGTCCCGCGTCCGGCCACTTTCATGAAGTAGGGAAGCACCCATTATGCGAACCAGAACACTGTAGTGATATGAAGACTGTAAACCACTACTACAGTCATCAGAGTCATGGCCGAGGGCACAGAGAGGCTGCTTAGCAATGGCTACGCAGGTGGTGTCTGTCGCCCAGGTTGACCCCATTCCTTGAGTCATGGCCGAGAGCACAGAGAGGCTGCTTAGCAATGGCTAGGCAGGTGGTGTCTGTCGCCCAGGTTGACCCCATTCCTTAATCTTGCTTGCATGTGTTTGGAGGGGGCTTAGTCCGTCTCTCCATCCCGCGTCCCACACCACCACAGCGCATGCGCGTCCCCTCCCCCCTCTCTCTCCTAAGCTCACCCCCCTTTCTCTCCTCTAGGTATCGTCTACTCTACGGAGCGGCCTCCGCGTCCCACCCCCCCCCCCCCCCAGCGCGTGCTCTCCTACGCTCACCCCCCTTCCTCTGCTCTAGGAATCATCTACTCTACGGAGCAGTGCATGCACGTCCTCTCCCCCTCTCTCCTCTAGGAATTCTACTCTACGGAGCGGCGTCCTCTCCCCCTCTCTCCTCTTGGAATTCTCTACTCTACGGAGCGGCTCACGCGTCCCCTTCTACGGTCCCCCCCCCGTCCTTTCCTCTACGGAGCGGCGCGAACGACAGGTGGTGTGACAGCTGCATACTCCGCTGGCGGCGCCACGGTAGTTCCGCGGTATGAAAATGACAGAGCGCGCGCGCCTCATTCCCTCTCCTGCGCAGCGCCGCGATGAGCTTCCGGACCACTGCCGTGAAATGAGAGCGGCGACGTTCCTCCCGCTCAAGCTAATTATCTCACCGCTGCTTCGCATCCACACATGGTTCCCTTTAGCGGGAGATGGGGAACTTTTAGATGCGAAGCATCTTATGCTCGGGGCTCTGTCCGTCCCGCGTCCCCCCGTCCGGCCACTGTCATGAGTTAGGGAAGCACCCATTATGTGAACCAGAACACTGTAGTAATATGAAGGCCGTCCACCCTAACACAGTCATCAGAGTCATGGCCGAGAGCACAGAGAGGCTGCTTAGCAATGGCTAGGCAGGTGGTGTCTGTCGCCCAGGTTGACCCCATTCCTTGAGTCATGGCCGAGAGCACAGAGAGGCTGCTTAGCAATGGCTAGGCAGGTGGTGTCTGTCGCCCAGGTTGACCCCATTCCTTAAAGGGACCCTGAAACGGTTATTTGAAGCTTTGTCAGCGTTTAGGCTAGAGCATCATCGAACCATTGGTACCACAAATTTCGCTGCACGCCGTGTACCAAGGCGGCTACGGCCAATTATATCATACCCTCCTTCTTACCCCTGCCTTGCCTCCTCAACTCATGATACACGCTGGCATCGCTGGCGATCGCAGAGCTCATGTGAGCACACTCGATGATTTGAGCTTTCCCGGTGATGACCTCTGAGACTGCACGCCGACAGGTTGCGTGCATCTCGGAGACCATAGCCCCAGTGCGCCCGGCAGCACGCACGCCGTCTGGCAAGAGAGACATCGCGGAGGGGTTGATATCTGCTCCGACAGGTGCCGCCACCCTACCAGCCAATCAGATCGTGCGCAGACTGCGTGTCATACTGGGGAGGGGCGGTTGAAAACGCGTTGGGCTGAGCCGCAGCGATTCGCAGCTTTATAGCGTTGTAATCAATTACACAGTGTACGCAGAGAGCTTAAATTAGTCTGTAAATAAGCCTTAGGACTTGGTCTACTGGCTCAATGTGTTTGTACAAAATCGTCAAAACCGTTTCAGGGTCCCTTTAATCTTGCTTGCATGTGTTTGGAGGGGGCTTAGTCCGTCCCTCCTTCCCACGTCCCACACCACCACACCGCATGCGCGTCCCCTCCTCCTCTCTCTCCTAAGCTCACCCCCTTTCTCTCGCCTAGGAATCGTCTACTCTACGGAGCGGCGCGTCCTCTCCCCCCTTTCTCCTCTTGGAATCATCTACTATACGGAGCGGCTCACACGTCCCACACCCCCACAGCGCATGCACGTCCCCTCTCTCTCCTCTCCTATGCCCCCCCATCCTTTCCTCTAGGAATACTCTACGGAGCGGCGCGAACGACAGGTGGTGTGACAGCTGCATACTCCGCTGGAGGCGCCACGGTAGTTCCGCGGTATGAAAATGACGGAGCGCGCGCGCCTCATTCTCTCTCCTGCGCAGCGCCGCGACGAGCGCCCGGACCACTGCCGTGAAATGAGAGCGGCGACTTTCCTCCCGCTCAAGCTAATTATCTCCCCGCTGCTTCGCATCCACACATGGTTCCCTTTAGCGGGAGATGGGGAATTTTTTTAGCCGCACGAGTTTCTGCGTACAGTAACATGATGACATGATCAAAGTGACATGACTAAAAAAAGCTACGTGCCGACCACGACGGTAAAGTATTTCTCGTACGGTGAACCGGCACTGCTAAAACACCCTTTTGTTACGCCATATGTGTCTCGTCGCTCTCGCGCTATTAGAATGTTCATTTCAAACAAGGTTTCAAAGCTGCATATATCGATGGGTGACAGTGATCCAGAAGCTGAGTGCTCTGCTCGGCATCTGTTAATGAAACGGAAGCACTGCTTGGAATCTGGATATGTTATTCCAGCCTGTATACTTGCAACAAGTGGCTGCCGCTTTTGTACACTCTTCTGCCATTTTACCGGCCACACTTACAAGGCGATGGTTCTATTGTTCTGGTGTCTCAAGGTGCACTGCTTTTCTAGGTGCACTGCTTTTCTATCTCTAGGAAATTCTAGAGATAGGATGGTCTTAAAGGGGCCCTGCAACACTTTTTGAGCATGGTCAGAAAACGCTAGCCGATCGGTAGTCGAGGCTCCCGAGAACATGCGAGCCAAATAATATAGTGCAACACGCGGGCTAGAGTTCACAATAAATTCTCCAAGTCAGCTAAAAATTGCTTTCTCTCTCTCGACAAATGACGTTACAAGCTCAAAAATCACTTGTCACAGCCATTGTATCAGCCATTGGCTGACTTGAGCATGGCGCGCTCGGTAGATACTGGATCCGCCGCGGGAGCCCGCGACTTGTCCACGCGTTTCCGCGCGCTATCGCATTGAGAAGCCGCGTATTCGAAGAAAAAAAGAGAGGAAAATTCCCCATCTCCCGCTAAAGGGAACCTTGTGTGGATGCGAAGCAGCGGGGAGATAATTAGCTTGAGCGGGAGGAACGTCGCCGCCTTCATTTCGCGGCAGTGGTCCGGGCGCTCATCGCTGCGCTGCGCAGGAGAGAGAATGACGCGCGCGCTCCGTCATTTTCATACCGCGGAACTACCGTGGCGCCCCCAGCGGAGTAAGCAGCTGTCACACCACCTGTCGTTCGCACTGCTCCGTAGAGGATTCCTAGAGGAAAGGACGGGGGGGGGGACCGTAGGAGAGGAGAGAGAGGGGGGGAGGGGACGTGCATGCGCTGTGGGGGTGTGGGACGCGTGGGCCGCTCCGTAGAGTAGATGATTCCAAGAGGAGAGAGGGGGGAGAGGACGCGCATGCGCTGTGGGACGCCGGAGCCGCTCCGTAGAGTATTCCTAGAGGAGAGAGGGGGAGAGGACGCGCATGCGCCGCTCCGTAGAGCAGATGATACCACATGGAATGTACCCACTATGCGTCATAACGATGACGCTCATGACGATGACGATCGCGATGCCATACAACACATCGCATCGCGATATGGTCTCACACGCACATCGTTTGACCACATGCAACCAACCACCATCACGTCTTTGCCGTGGGTCGTGCGTCGCTTGTAGTTTGTAGTACGTAGTAGCCACCTGCGTAACCAGCAGTATCTCCCTGTGTGATGACGATGACGCTGCCATCACGGCACACCACATGGAATGTACCCACTATGCGTCATAACGATGACGCTGATGACGATGACGATCGCGATGACATACAACACATGGCATCACGATATGTTCTCACATGCATATCGTTTGACCACATGCAACCAACCACCATCACGTCTTTGATGATTTACCTCCGGAACTTCGCCCACTCATCATCATTCACTCCGCGGATATGCTGTGATTTTTTTCTTTGGCGTGTTTTACCAGGGCCGGTTTACCGCATGGTAGGTACGGAGACACCTACCGTGGTAGTCGACACGCAGCTTTTTTAGATGCGAAGCATCTTATGCTCGGGGCTATGTCCGTCCCGCGTCCGCCGTCCCGCGTCCGGCCACTTTCATGAAGTAGGGAAGCGCCTACTATGCGAACCAGAACACTGTAGTAATATGAAGGCCATCCACCACCACTACAATCACCAGAGTCATGTCCGGAGACCTCAGACAACTACGCTCCGTTCGCGCCAGCGAAATCTACAAGGGGTGTCGGGAGACGGGAGGGCTTTTCGGAACAACAATCAATTGGCACTACATGGACTACTTCCCTTTAGTCCAGGTTGTCAGGCAAGCCGACGCCTCCTTCTCGAGTCTACTGACCAAGATAGGAGAAGGAAGGGCTCTCGACGACAGCGAAGTGGCCTACTGGAGAGTCGCTTCCTTACCGCGGAGAACGCACTCAGGCCCGCCCCAGCAGCAGTTCGCCTCTTCTACAGTAACGAAGACGTCAACACATTCAACACCTTCGTGGCGGCTACTTGCTCCTACAACAACGACGAACAACAGCATCAAGTAGTGCGAACCCAGGACACCTTCCTGAGATGCGCAACGAAAGAAGCCATAGACAAGGCAAAGGAGAAGGTGGCCAAGATGTCTAACACAGAATTCGCTAACCTACCCAAGCAAATCCTACTAGTCTACAACAAGCCCTACATGATAACAGCTAACATAGACGTCATCAACGGTCTCGTAAACTGCACAGTGGGAACCCTAAAACATTGTGAACTAAGTGTCGCACACAATCCCATCAAGACGAAGAAGGCGCGTTTCCCAGACGATTGTGGTTACAGTTCGACGTTCCCACAACGGGGAAGCTCGCTCGACTTCGTTCCAACCACGCAGTGAGCGAGGCGAAACGTTTGGGCTATGTCGTTGACACGACGTGGATACCCATAGAACCGCGGCACATCACGTTGACGATCCACCGCAACAGCGGTTTCGCATGCAAACGACACAATGTTGACACAATTCCCCCTGGTCCAGGCGAGCGCCGTAACCGTAGACAAGTCCCACGGAGGAACCTACTCTTCCATTGTATACGAATACTCCAAGACGCACCCACAGAAACTCGTCTACGTTGCCTCAACCAGGTGCACCAACATTCAAAACCTCTACCTGACTAACGCTGCCGGTGACGATCGCTTCCACCCCAAGAACGACAACGTGGGCTAGTTTATGATCGATGGATTCAAACGTCTCGACACCGTCACTCAGCGATACCTCTGCGCTTTCCGAGAGGACGTCGACCCCGAAACGGAGCTCACTATAGCGCTGCTATCCCTCAACGCACAAGCCGGAGACATCGAACGTGATCGCTTCCTAACCAAAGGAGACGTACTGTGTCTCACAGAAACGTGGAACGCCGTAAGACCGACGGTCAACGGCTACGAAGCGATCGCGTGTACTGAGGAGACAGAACGTCCTGCCGGTGGCGTCGCTATGTACGTCAAACGCCATCTCCACGCAAAAGCCTTAGATCTACAACCTACCGGCAAAGCACACAACGGAGAGCACTCGGCCGTTAGACTCTACTTTGACAACGACAATAACACCGTAATCATGACAATGTATCTCGCACCCAACATTTCCAGAGGGACCATCGAACGTTACCTAGAAAAGGCCATGACACAGTACACAAAGACATACAGACACGCGCCCTTCGTACTTGCGGGTGATTTCAGCGTGGATATAACGACGAACGATTGGCTGGTCCATCACGTGCTAGACGTCTACTCGTTGCGATGCATTTCCTACGACCACATACCAGCGACCACCGTAAGGGGAACGTGCATAGACCTCATCTTAGCAAACTTCACAATGAAAACTCCTGAAAAGCAACCCTTGACGCTTCACTTCACCGATCACCAGGCCGTCGTCTTCAAAGCGTTTCGTGCATCGACGCTAAGAATCGCGTACGTTCCCTAAATAAACACGCAACCATCACATTCTCAGTCTTCTCTTATACATTCTCATTCATCGTCTCAATAAAATTACACAATCTCCCACTCAAACTAACCATCTCTCTGCTGCTTCGCATCCACACATGGTTCCCTTTAGCGGGAGATGGGGAAGTTTTTTTTATAACTTTTAGGGGCGAAACTCCTTAGCCTGTCGGTCGTGCGTCCCTTGTATGTAGTAGCCACCTGCTTATGACGATGACGATCGCGATCGCGATCGTCATCCCCACTAGAAGGTGTGCACGGGCTCCGGGTAGCCCGAAAGCCCGAGCCCGGCCCGGCCCGCGGGCCAGGTTCGGGTATGCCGACGTCTTCCCATCTCGGGCCCGGGCCGGGCTCGGGCTACTAATCTCGGGCATCGGGTGGGCCGGGCCAGGTCTAAAGCCCGCATCAAACCGAAAATATAGACGTTGTGCCGGAATTGTTTTCTAGCACTTAGCGATGAGCACACAAGATCACCTTTGTGATTATTCATCCATGCAATCATCCTCCTGTCCTGCATCAGAGATACTAGACTTCTGGAAGAACAAGGAGTCTAATTATTCGAAGCTTGTTATGCTTGCGAAAACGATATTTGCGATTCCGGCTACCAGTGCGAGCAGCGAACGGAACTTCAGTTCGACGGGATATGTGATGCAGGAGCGCCGCACTTCCCTGAAGTCCGAATCACTACACAGCTTGTTATTTTTACACAACTTGTAATTTATATGTATACACACTAACATGTGTCGTTTGCATGTGTTTAACTTTTATACGTTGAATAAAATGCCCCATGATCAAAAAGTGATATCTTGTCTCCGCAGCAAACTTTCATAGTGTCGGGCCGGACCGGGCCCGGGTTTGTGTTTTTGTACGTCGGGCCGGGCCGGACGGGCTCGAAGCCCCTTTAGGGTCGGGCTCGGGCGGGCCTTCGACGCAGTCAGTGGGCCCGGGCCGGGTTCGGGCTTAAAAATTAGGCCCGTGCACAGCTCTAATCCCCACTATGAGATCGCATAGTGGGTACATGGAATGTACCCACTATGCGTACCCACTATGCGTCATAACGATGACGCTGATGACGATGACGATCGCGATGCCATACAACACATGGCATCGCGATATGGTCTCACACGCACATCGTTTGACCACATGCAAGCAACCACCATCACGTCTTCGATGATGTACCTCCGGAGCTTCGCCCACGCATCATCATTCACTCCGCGGATATGCTGTGATTTTTTAGATGCGAAGCATCTTATGCTCGGGGCTCTGTCCCTCCCGCGTCCCCCCGTCCGCCGTCCCCCCGTCCGGCCACTTTCATGAAGCAGGGAAGCGCCCATTATGCGAACCAGAACACTGTAGTAATATGAAGGCCGTCAACCCTAACACAGTCATCAGAGTCATGGCCAAGAACACAGAGAGGCTGCTTAGCAATGGCTAGGCAGGTGGTGTCTGTCGCCCAGGTTGACCCCATTCCTTGAGTCATGGCCGAGAGCACAGAGAGGCTGCTTAGCAGTGGCTAGGCAGGTGGTGTCTGTCGCCCAGGTTGACCCCATTCCTTAATCTTGCTTGCATGTGTTTGGAGCGGGCTT
>JALIZH010017681.1:0-26223 GCA_030522465.1 Rhipicephalus appendiculatus
GATCTTCGGCGAGTATTTTGAGGTCTGACGTATGAGGTCTGATGGCGAGTGCTCCACATGAGCGCCGCTCGTAGGAAACACCCATCATTATGGCTGCGAGCAGCGCTGGCCAACACTCCCATGATTACACATGATATAAATACCCAATGAAATGTACGGGAAAGCAACCACCTCTGTAGCTCAATTGGTAGAGCATCAGGTGCAATAGCCGAAGGTTGTAAGTTCGGTGCCTACTTGCGGCAAGTTGATTCTTCATCCATTTTAATTTCTTTTCGTTTATGTCGTAATTACTATACTACATGTAAAGTATGCATAGTCCCCCACGATTATAGCTTACTGCTGGTGTTTTCGTTAAGTAAGCACAATGGACATTTATCATGGGACGGACATTGAAATTATGTAAACTCTTTAGAGGGAACAGCTTATGAATTGGATAACCATGACTGAAGTGCAAGCACGAGTTCCCCCAAGCGCAACTGAAACCCATCAGCTTCGAGGCATGCTGAAAATTAATGGCCAGCTAAGCATTACCCAATAAGAAACGCACTTCTCCCCCTGTGTTCAGATCAACGAACAAGGCGCTTTTCTAGTTAATCACTCTTCCTTCCTTTAGTATTCATGATCGTCATCTTCCTCGCTTTTATTTTGCTACCCAGGATTCGTACTAAGCATTAGTGAAGCCATAAGACACATGCTCTTTCGTTATACTATACGAAACCAAGAAGGTTAAATGTTTTAACTTATACGTATACTCTTTTACGTTACCGTGTTACCGGAATACCGGATGACGTTTACCGTGTTACCGGATTGCATGTCTTAACAAAGTTTTAGGTCCCAATACGTAAACGTGTACGTAGTTACGTAAACGTGAACGTAAACGTCAACGTATACGTTTACGTTTACGCAAACCACTAATAGATGAGGACGACTACGTTTAAACTATATTGCATTTATATACCATTCATTCATCGCTACGACAAAATCCTAATAGAGCTCTTTAGCATGTATATTCCAGTATACGCAAAAGGGTGTAGGAATACCTGATCGCCCGGTATACCTGACGATTGTATCGACATCTTGTCGCGTTTCCTGCAACCACAATTATAGACACGTTTGTTTTCTCCTAGCGTGTATAAGGGAAAGAAGATTAAAAGCGCGAGTAATTTGTAATTACACCGTTGCAAGGAATTCACCCCAGTATTTGAATGCACCATGGTGCGTGTGTGCTCCTCCCCTTTCTCTTTTTCTTTACTCTTCTTTCAATCTCCCCCATCCCTTCTCCCTGTGCAGGGTAGCATACCGGTTATGCCAAACTGGTTAACATCCCTGCCTTTCCTCTCTCTTGTTTTCCTTCCTTCCTTTCGGCAATAACGATTTTGCGCTTGCTTTGTTCATCTTGGGCTCACCAGGTGGCACCACCTATCCAGCCTCTCGGGGGCTGAATAGACGGTTCCATCTTGCACCACCCACCCGAGAATACACCGAGAATAGTCCCTGGAATAATCCTACAATTATCCCCTAGAATACGGCCTCGGTATTCTAGGGGACTCTAGCTTCGGTAATCAGACTCAAGTGCGGTAGGTGGTCGTACAAACTGGCACTCGCACTTCGGCTTATTTTGACTCGGCGGCAGGAGCCTCTGTAAAGCGGATATAAACGTAAACATCTACGCTTGCGCAAGTTACTAAATGGTGATGACAACTGAATTTAAACTATATTTGATTTAGATGCCATTGAATCATCGCTGCGGCAAAATCATCAGAAGTTTTTAGCATGCGCAGTATCCCTGTATATGCAATAAAGTGTAGAAATACCGGGTTATCGGACGATGGTGACGACATCTTGTGACACTTCTAGCAACCAGTCATAGACACGTTTTTTATCACGAAGTGTTTATGAGAGAAAAAATGATTAAAAAGGCTACTCATTCGTAATTATGCTGCTGCAAGGCATTTGCACAAGAAGTACAATGCACAATTTTCTGCAATAAGCAGAAGAGTGGTAAGTTGGGCCAGTTGGTAATGATTCATTATGTAACTGCGCAAAAAACTGCAATAAGAATTATGTGCTTTCGTGGTTCATGTTGACCCTGCTAGATGGCGCCACATATCCAGACTGTCATGTTTACGGCTTCAGTATTCTAGGTCACTCTAGCTTCGGTAAGCCAGCTGAAACAAAGTGACCGCATTTCGCACTCGCTCTTCGGCTTATATTGGCTCGACGGCTGGGGTCTCCACAAAGCGGATATCGTGCGTAGCCACGAACGAAGGTGGATTCGCGAGATAGGGCCGTAAACGTAAAGCCTATCCGGCAAGTAGTTTACGTTCCGTGAAAACTCTATATTCCGTAAAGGCCCGCGCATGCGCAGATTTCTTTCGCTATTCAGTAACACAGTAACGTAAAAAAAGTATACGTACAAGCTAAACGCCCCTAACGTTAAAAGTATACGGACAAGATAAATTGTAAAAGCTTTTCAGCGCGAACAGGACATGATAAAAATATCTACTGTTGCTCTCCTTGACAAACTAAGGAGCCGTTTGTGAATCGCAAATTTGTAAAGCGAATATTGTGAAAAAAACTATTGCTTCGAGCAATCATTGTGCCAGTCACTTACAGGAATAGGTGAAGCGATGTAGATATTGCACGCGGGCTTTTGTCGGGTTTCGCATCTGATGTGTATATAGATATATATGGTTTATAAAGAAATTCCCGGAGCTCACTCACGTCAATTTAACTAACCATCTGTATTTCACAACTTTTATTTCTGCATCGCTGATTGGCAGATGACACGGAATAGTAAACGTGTATTAAGAGCGGCTACACCATGTCATCGTTCCGGAAAAAAATAATGTTGTGATTGATGCATGTCTTTCAAAATACCACCCAGAGACGTCGTATTTTATGCCGGCAGAAAAGCAGCTCATTACCGAAACGCGACGCTTTGAATCCTTACCGCAAATTCCCGTTCTCTGAATCATTAGAACATGTTTATTTCTTCGTTGTTGAGTTGTGCTAAGTCGGTGTGATACATCATCTTATTAGGCAGCTTGGAGCACTCATGCAGTTCTCACACTTGTCTCAGTAGGCCAGTGCGCAGCAAGTGTTAACTCTACAGTAAGCATCGGTGTAACGTAACCTCCTCACGGAGTGGTATATAGTCCACCGGAAAGGTATGACGGAGCCGGAGGTTAAATGACTAGTGCAAAACGGGAAAATGATGAAGTGGGTTTGTTCTGACATGTGAGTTGGTTGGAAATCTGCATCGACCAGGCTCGACAAGGCCGCGCAAGGCAAATGAGCAGTAGCCAACGCTTGCGGAGTAGCTATCCGTTCTTTAGCAAGCCTAGCTGGTACCAATCTAAAGCTTCTGATAACGCCAAGAACAGTAGACACGAAGTCAGTTGAAAGTAGCAGCTGCCTAAAATGCTTTATTTTTTAATTTTTTTTACTTCACTAGCGCGATCACACTTTTCCCGTGGGTAAGTAAAACCTCGGTGATACCAACGCCTCCTCTCTTATCAATGCCAGCCAAATGCGCCCGTTCCAGCCGTTCACCACCCTCTCCTCTAGCCCATTCCTACTCTCGACCATCGCCTAGTCTTCCCGTGTGCTTTGCGTTCCGTAAGAGACACGGTGTTTTGAGATAGCGCGTCTCTGTTCGTGGCGCTATGCGGGCAACCAATGTAAACCAATGGGGACGCGTCACTGCGACGCTGCTGCATGCGCTGGCTTTAAGAGGCACCATACGAGCGTTGTGAGGAGGTGGCGGCATTGCTTCGAGCTACAAAGAAAGAGCACAAAGGAACAAATCTGACAGACGCATGATACTGGAGAGGGAAAGCGCGCCTATTGCATCTCCGTGGGAAAGCGCTCGGACGCACGTGTGACGCAAGCTGCCCTACCCTTTATGTGGCGTCGCATCACGACCACTCCCTGAACTAAGGCGGACGGACGGCTCCCATTGAGGAGCGAGCGTTTGCACTAGCATTGAAAAAAATAGAGGAGGCGTTGGTGATAGGAATCTCGCGGATTACAATAAATATCCGAATCATCCAAAATTCGTATCACCAGACAACTTGAAAAATCACTATGTGACAGCAGAAAGCGGGCTCATGCTTCCATTTATTTTTTCTTAGGGCCAATGCAACATCATGAACAGCTGCGAATGATTGCCAGTAAAGATTATAGACGTCTACGATCATACTTGTACTCGTAAACATACGGCGCGTGCGCGAAACTAGCAGCGTAACGACCGTGACAGCTAGTAGCCCCCTCCTAATTGTACCACGCTTTTCCGCACGATACCAAAGAACTGCGGCAAAAGGGGCCAAGGAGCGCTTTTCACACGATAGATGAAGGCTAGAAAATTTTAGAACCGCTGTTCTCTGTTATTTTCTTATCACGGTGGTGCGAGGGCTGTGTTCCGGAGGTTTGCTCAAAATTCAATTCTCTCGCACAAATCGGCGAGTTGGCAGGTGTGCGCGTCCCCAATAATCGTTCATGCTGACGTTGCGAGGCCTAGCTCCTTCGCCAAGACGGTCACCTTCTTCTTTCGGTCCTCTGTCATAGAATGTCTGATTGCGAGGACATGGTGTGCATCGACGTGGCAGGCGCGTGTAAGCACAATGTGACGTCGTTGCCTCGAGCACAGCAGCACGCGTCAATGCGTCGCAGGTTTAAAATAACATGAAACAAAATAACATAAAATAAAACGCCAACTCCATGCACAATCTCAGAGGATACCATGCGCCGCTTATGGCTGATGCTGACCACGACCTCCTCTAAGTGTTCGTAATCCTGGCGAACTGGCAACATGGGGCGAATACCCGCGCTTGGGCTCCCGCGGCCGCTCGTGACTGTCGTGTCTTCCGCGACAGCGCAGGCAGCACCTGTCCGACCTGCACGGTAGCGTACGTTCCCATCAGACGTGCCAGGGTGAAAAACAGTTCGCAACAAGCGTACTTCGTTTCACTGCATGCTAATAGGCTTTGGCCGGGACCCCAGCACAATTCGTATCACCCCGAAATTCGTACGAGCCGTGATCGTATCACCGAGGTTCTACATAAGATGGAGAGTGCCCATTGCAATCTTTACGGCGGAACTTTTTGGGCGCTACGTTCACAGCGTCTCCATACGCTGGGTCGCATACCCGTGATGAGCAAAGCTGTAAAGGTTACCCCCGTCCAATGGCGCATTGACACATATCCGCAGTCGGAGTTACCATGGAGACAACTGTAGCACTTTTGAACTTGCACAAGAAAAGAAGTCACGACACCACAAACTCCGTCGGTGCTTGTGATGTCGTGTCTTCTTTCTTGTGTCCGCGAAGTCCCTGTGTAGATAATTGTAGCACTATTAAAAAAGGTGTGTCAATATCTGGCATACGTGACATTCATTTTCACTGATTTCGTTGGGCGTCATTAGGACCAAGCACAGAAGCGTGTTAGTATCCAGAATTTAATTTTGTTATCTTGCCATGGATGCTTACTATTCAAAAAAATTGAGTGTCTACTCTAATTTACCAGCGCCTGCTCTAATTTACATTGAAGAGTTGGATGAATTGTTGGTGTTCCTGTGCTAGGTCATACGCGTCTGATTTGCTATGTCAATATCCGCCTATGCTAGCCTCCAAGATGCTCAGCATTCACCTAAGTAAAAGAAATGAAAGCGGTAAAAAAAGCACACAAGCTCTCTGGCTTTTTTATCGACTTCTGTTGCTCGCAACAATGTATAACCAACATATTGGACATATGACTGAAGAAAGCAAACATTCGCATTACGAAGAAATTAAGGTTTTTCTTCAAACAGCATGCAATCAGCTATGGACACTTTGCATAGTCACTGCAAAGAGTAATCTGCAATTTTTTGTGGCCCTGGAAGACAATTTCTTCTAAAAAAAATCCTTGTTGAAGAATTACAAGCGATCTTTTTCAATGTTGCCACTTTTATTGTTTGGGTTTTTTGTGATGTCATTTAAAAGAAAATACACTGCTTCCGGGTTTAGCACTGCTACATTCTGCGTGCGAAGCGATGTCAGCATTCAACGGAATGCGCTGCTGTTTGCCTGTTTTGAAGCGATTTTTTTTCTATTGTGAAAGAGAGTGAAACGCTTTTGTTATGGATGAGATGTTTTTTGTTTTGTTTTTTTGTATCGTGAGCTACACTGGCCGAGGTTGAGCACTTTCGCGTGGCTTATCGACAGCCATGCTTCGCATACGCGAGGAGCAGTGACGCCACATGGCGCACAGTTGGCACTCCGGAAAAGGCCTGGAAGCTCCTGGAGTGACGTGTCACTAGTGGGCTGGCGCTTGACTCCGCGTGAGCTCGCTCGCTAGTCCGTCCGCCTGTCCGTGCGACCGTCTGTCTGTCTGTCTGTCTGTCTGTCTGTCTGTCTGTCTGTCTGTCTGTCCATCCGTACGTACGTCCGTCCGTCCGTCCATCCGTCCGTCCGTCTATCTCTCTCTGTGAAGAATGGGATTGCTTCCAGCGAACTGCCAAACGTAGCAGTGCCCAAGGGTGAAGCCTGTGCCGTTCAGCTTGATGAAAGTGGTGTGGTCATCGAAGCCGTGTACGTGTCGTCGAACAATTCAGTTAAACACACTATAGACGTAGTGGCTACGTCTATATCTAGTCGTGCGGCAAGACAACTGTGTGTAGTGGCTGGGGACTTCAATCGTGCTCCAGACTATCTTGGTGTTCCTTTGAAGGGCACATTTAACCTGGACTTGGCCAGTGTTCCAACTGTACAGACAACCCAATGGGGAACCACCATTGATCTTGTGTATCAGAGAGAGACAAGCAATTTCAATGTGGTTTAAAATGCAGCGCAAAAAGACTTTTATTTATTCTCTTCTTTTTAACCCTTTCAGTCCCTGTGATTCCAATTGGAATCATAAATTATGTAGGTCAGTCAGCAAGCATCTGGTAAAAATAAAGCTTTGTTCTTCCTCAAGAGCCCTTATTTAGCATCTGCCCTACATGTGGTGTCAACATGGTACATATAATAAAGGCAGGTCACGTCTGAGCGAAGAAATTACAGAAGCGGTCGTGCTGCTCGCGCATTTCGCTGAGGCAGCGTCTTCTTTCACCGTGCAGAGATAGGGCATTAATTTTAGTTCTGTGTCGGAAATTTGAATTTTAGCTATTGGACAATATGCTATCCTATGTAAATAATATTTTATGTAGTAAATGAAGCAAAAATTGTGGAATGATTATTAAATAATAATTATTTGTTAAATTAGTTGACACGTTAATTACTCTTCTCTGAAAAGTATGAGCGAATAGTTTTTCAGTTTTTTAGGACTACCACGATCATGCTCATCTCAAAATGTAAGAGCTAGTTGCTTACATTGAAAATGTTTAATTCGGGACTGAAAGGGTTAATAAAGACGGCAGTTGCTAGTTCAGCGCTTGTCCTGTGTCCTCCTTCATCTTGTGTATCGTCTCTTAACGTGATAGCGTTAAAGAGCTCGTTTTGCAGAAATTCCGGCGTCGGCGTCGCTGTCGGCGTCAGCGTCGTTGGTTGTGAGTGAAAAATCATCATCTTGTCCATGACGAAAAAATCGAGAAAGATGCAAATAAAATAAATAATTACAATTTCCGGGATCGGACCCAGGCCGTCTGCGTGGTAAGCAGGTATTCTACCTCACAGCCACGCCTCTGCTTGGAAGTACAGTGAAAGTAACTTCTGCTTGGAAATCCAGTGAAAATACCTTTCATGCTTCGCAAACGCAAGCATCCTTTATATAGGCGTCGCAATATAACATGTAATATCCCAGGAATATTGCGCCGTACAAGCGTACATTGCCATCGGGCGTCGGAACATGAGACTATCATAACGATTCTGCTCGGCTGCTGACCCGAAGGTCGCGGGTTCGATCCCGGCCGCGGCGGTCGCATTTCGATGGAGGCGAAATGGTTGAGGCCCGTGTACTGTGCGATGTCAGTGCACGTTAAAGAACACCAGATGGTCAAAATTTTCCGGAGCCCTCCACTACGGCGTCTCTCATAATCATATCGTGGTTTTGGGACGTAAAACCCCAGATATTATATTATTAAGCCGGCCACCCATAACAAAAGGCACACACCTTACTGCTCGTATTCCCTTAACACCACGTACTGGGTGCATAGCAAGTATGCACTAAGTGGTTGAAGTACGCACTCGGGACAGGATATTGCTATCGCGTTCAACTCTTAAGGGCGAAGCTTAAGGGCCCCCCAATCTTTTTTTGTGCTGCATTTTAAACCACGAAGTTCAACCAACTCGCCCAGTTTTGTACGCTGTTGCAATCAATTTCGAAAACTGCGTTGGGGCCATAAAGACGGCAGCGTGTTACTTGACTCACCACCGAGCCGTCTTTGTGGCAATAGAGAAGCAACCCGACATTGTGCAAAAATGAATATACATGTGTCACATAATGCGTATACCGTGAGTGTGTCCTTGAAGCAGCAGTAAGCATGATAATCAAGCTAATGCTAGACAACCAGGAAAGCTAAGGAAAAAGGTCTTTACATCTCAATAGGAAAAAGGTCTTTAGAATCATTTTCGTTGCAAAGGTATACAGCATATGCTCGAGCGTAAAGTTTTAACACTTGTTGGCTTCAACTCAAGGAAACGACGGGTGATCTTTGATCAGCCTTTTTTATTGCTTAGTTTTGTTCAGGCACATATTTTGCACCTAATTGATGACAACAGTAATTCTGGTTGTATTTGAGACTCAAAGCCAGTGAGGAAGAACGAAAATATTGGAAGACATAGATAAAGTTAAGAGTGGGAACGCGATATCCCACTCCTAATTTTATGAAACACACTGCCTTAAAAATAGCTTCAAAACGAAGTGGCCACATTTTGTTAAACCAGTTTTGTTAAACGAGGTGAAAAACGGTGGCCTTGTTTTATGAGTTCCCAAGAATGCTATCATGTCATACTGACATAAAAAAAATCAAGAACAAAACATTGTTCAACACATTCGTCGAATGTTAACTATATTTTCAGACGCTGAGAGTTTCTTCTGTCAAGCGCACCACATTTACATCAAACCGACAGCGACGCCGTGTACACATTTAGTGTTAAAAAACTATGGAAGCGCGAATATTCACAGTACTACTTTGCATCTTCCGACTCAAAATTTGATGTTCTTAGTGGCAGTGCTAAGTCTGGAGCGATTCAGTGCAATTGATCTCATTAATTGTTTTTGCTCCGTGCCGTACAGGGCCTTCTTAAAAAAAGTCATGTGACAAGAAGACACACGTCTGCGCGATTTTTCAACATTTGTTTGTAGCTTGTTACGCGTAAGGACTAAAAGGACATACTGACGCGCACAGTATAACAGTGAGGGTCTACTGTTCCAGTTGCGTTCGCTATTCCGACATTTATGAAGCAATGTAATGACCGATGGGACTGGAGCAGGCTTGGCGATATGGCATACTTTAACTGTATGCACATCGCAAGTGATTATAGGTCCTTCGAGCTGCGGTTGTTGCCATCACCTGAATCATGTACCTCGTAGAACCCCATCACGGTATTTTTCTGTTTACAAGTGGTACGTCATGCTTTAATTGGTGAACACGTGCAGCCAGTTGTTGGTAATAAATAGACAAGCAACCTGCCTATCAGAGTTCGTTCCTGAGATATTCCTCAAACAGAATTCTTCCTTCTTAATGTCTTAAACACCTACGAGTGACTCCTAAAGAATGCTCAGATAATCGTAAGTAGCACGCGCAGAGCTAATTACATAGCTTGCATTGACTGACAGAACCCTGGTCTATTCTGTTCCTAATGACATAGGAATGAACCAACAAAATAGCGTGACGTAGAAAGTCAGACAGGCAGATGCTCAATCAATATTCCTTTGCCTGTCTGTGTTTTATTCCCCCAGAGTTTTTGTTTTGGGATTCGTTCTATTAGGTGGTGGTCAAACGTTATATGCACGATATACACTTGAACCTTGTTATAACGAACAGTGATATAGAAAATAATCTGTGATAGCGAATTAAGTGTGGACTTTGGTTGGTCGCGCTACATTTAGTGACATCTATTCAAGAGCGGAGCTCTTTAAGCTTTTCGTTGCGCCGGGTACTGCGAACAGGAATTATCATCATCATGAATTGGTGCGAGCTCTCTTCGCCCTATTCAACTTCTGCTTCGCTCCCACAAAACGTGCGCCAATTTGCCCGGCATGAAATGATGGGAGAGTCTGTTAAGTATTAAAAATCACGTAACATCGTGTAAAAACGAAAAATAAAAGGAAGCAAGGAAGGCCAGCCAGCTGCGACCATCCTTCGGGCTTGGCACCACTAGTGCGAATCTGCCGGAATTTTTTTATTCTAGAAACGTTTAGAAATTATTTAACTCTACTCTTTCCACACAGGTAAAAGAGTCGTATACTCCATGATTCGACTATTCCTTTATATAAACCTATCAAGAAACCTCGATTAGGGTACATGAAGTTCAACTGCATATCGAATTACTTAGGTAGAGCACGCGCAGAATGTTTAGTGGCCTTTGAGGTAATTTATTGATCCAGTAACGTACCATAGCATTTTATATGAAGAACAGCTGCTTCCCGGACACGTTCTCCAAGCCCACTAGACGGGTATCTTCCCGTTGCTGCTTCTCTAACAGCATTTTGTTGAACGCCTGAAAGTAGAACGGCTTCTTAGTGTCACGATCAACGAGTCACACTCTTGTTTCCCTTCTGAGCACTTCTGGTCGGGCACTGACTTACTGTTTTCCGAATATTCAGAAAAAAATATAAAAATAAGTAGGACATAGATGGTTCGGGTTGAAATTAAGAGATATATTGAATACATGCGATATCGGAGCGTAAGTTTACTTTAAAAAACGCCCTGTTAACCGCCAGAATAATTATTGATAATTAATTGCATGATTGTGAGCGGCTGGGATCGTCGCGGCCTATGGTGGAGCAGATCACAACCACGATCTCAAGCACGTTTAGGTTACAGAGCGCACAAATGTCACTTCGCTCGCTGCAGAGGCCCCGTTTCCGAAAGAAGTGCGCTGTTAAAACGCAGTGAAGTAACAACTGTGACACTAGTTAGTTCGCGCTCGTCCTGTGTATACTTGTGTGCGTATGTTTCGTGCGTCCTTTGCACTTGAGCAGTGCGCTCCAAGTTTCGATCTGCTTGCCGTTCTTCACGTGAAATGCCAATTTATTGCTATCGCATTTATTGCTTCGCCCTTGTGGCGAAACTGTGACTTTTTTTTTAACCTGAACGCGCGAGCGTCGACCGCCGAGTCAAAATAAGCGCCGATTCCCGGCGTCCCGGTGTGCGGTGTCTGGAACAGCCTGGCAGAAGGCAGCGGCGCAGGACAATTCATCAGGCACATGCACGTATTCTCGTTCATATCGCCGCCGTGTCGTGATATGGCGCTTATCGACTGGGCGGTTGACGCTCGCGCGTTCAGGTTAAAGAAAATGGATGTTTATAAGGTCACGCGATCACAGTTACAGTTCTATACATTCCTGATTTTAACCTCCCCTCAAACACAGCTATTAAGAATGCGCGCGTGCAACATACAAAGCACGTAGTGTCACGGAGGAAACAAGTGTTTCGGTCACCTCGAAGCTGACTCCAACGCAAGCCTTTCAACAACTGATAAAGGTGCACTAGCGCGCGCACACACCAAAAAATAACGCACAATGTTCATTCGGAATAACTTACCATGTGTCCTCGGCTTCACGTCCAATTTCGGGTAACACCGACGACTTCGCATGAATCACACTGCACGGCCGCCGCCTATCAAAATGGCTGCCTCAACGAACGGAACGACGGTAAAGACGGGGTACGCGGCGCACCCTTCCCACGCTCCAGTCCACATTCTGACGTGTTCCTCCGCTGTGCGTGTAGTTCGGCATACAGCGGAGTCCGAAGGCGCGGTTCTTATACGAACGAAAAAGAAGAGCGTTGGCTCGGCGCGGGTTATTTCAAACTTGCCTGCTGCAGTAACTTATGAGACGTTGACGCTGAGGCTGAGAACGATTCTGTTTGCTTATTAGTTGTTGACCAAATGGGCGTACGTGAATACACCCATCTGCCCCGCGTCGATATTTTTTTTCCGTTACTCCCCGTTTACATCGGTTCAACTCCCATTTTATCTAATTTTCGATGATTAGGGTAAAATAGCGGTTTCAGCCCATTTTACCCCCTGCCGAGGAAGTTCGTATCTCGGGCTTGGGTGGTAAAAGAGCATATCACCTTCTAAAAAACGCCCATATGAGCTAATTTGAGTTTACAGTGTAATGCACGAGTGTAAGTCAAAACATCCTTGATTAGAACAAATATTTTTCAACAGCGGAGCAGACATCCCTGTGACAAAGGCCTAATGCGGAGGCTCCCAAGGACAGATTGTTTGAAGTAGTGAAATCCAGTCGAACTCGATTACGCGCTTCTTTTAGAGCGCTTTTTCATAGTAACTGGAAGCGAGCGCATGATAAAAAAAAATTGTGTTTTATTTATATAACACGTAGACTTTTTCTTCTGTCAGGATAAATATAGCTCTCGCGGGTAGATTTATCACAACTAAATTGCAGCTCCATATTAATTACTTTTGAATGTTTAAAAATCTATCACATTTTTCTCTCATGCGTTACGGAATAACCTGCTCTAAATACTACTCGGGGTATGGTAAAAGAGGTTTTTAGTTTGGACGTATACATTTTAACATTAGGCGCTTTTAGCTGACCGATTCTGCGGTCCGTTCCCGTTCCGCTCAAAGCTCAACGTTACCGGAGCGCAAGGCGCGTTGTTGGTTTTAGCCAAGCGTCTTTCGGTCAAGTCAAGCGCGACGCCATCAACGCATGAAACGCGTTTCAAACGCACGGCGTTGAGGCAGCGCGTTCAGTGCATCAGTGCACAAACGCTGCGACGGTCCGGTCACACGCTCAGCGCTGACCGTCTGGCGCATGCGCAGTGGCCCCACCACCGGCTGGCTGAGCGGAACGGAAGGCGAAATACGGTCAGCTAAAAGCGCCTATTGCCAAGTAACGAGAAAGAGTGTTTAGCAAAGTTTTAGCGTTCCATACGTAAACGTTCGCGTGCGTATACGTAAACATAGACGCTTGCGTTTGAGCCAACTACTAAATGCTGATGAGAACTGCATTCAAACTATATTTAATTCCGATAATATTCAAAAACCGCTGCGGCAAAATCATAAGAGAGGATTCTAGCGTGTACAGCATGCCGATATGCGCAAAGGGGAATACCGAGTTACCGGACGATGGTGTTGACATCTTGTGCGCTTCGTGCAACCACAGTCACGGACACGTTTGTTCCCTCAGTGTTTCTGAGGGAAAAAATTATTAACAAGAGAACTCATTCGTAATTACGCCGCTGCAAGTCACTTGCACCACCAGTAAAATGAACAATGTTGCTGCAATAACAATTTTGTCTAAAAGGCAAGGCGAGCAGACACGGACACAAGAAGAAAGTGAAGACGCCATAAGACACCACGGCATTTGGGATATCTTGACTTATTTCTTACGTCCGTGTTTGCACGCCCAATCTTTTCGAATGAATATTTACCAACTAGCTAACCTCTCGGTTATTCTAAGCAATTTTGTGCTTGACTGGTTGATGTAGACCCCGCTAGATGGCACCACCTATCCGGCCTCTCAGGGGATTTAGGCCTCTCACGCTTACGGCTTCGGTATTCTCGGTCACTCTAGCTTCGGTAATCCGGATCAAACAAGATGTTCGTAATCGGCGCTCGCAGTACGGCTCATTTTGACTCGGCGGCTGGATTCTCCGCCACCAGAATATCGCGATTATCCAAGAAACGAAGGTGAATTGGCAAGGTATCGTCAAAACCTAAAACGTATCCGGTGGGTAGTTTACGTTCCTTGAAAGCAAGCATACGTGCTGCAAAGGTACGCACAGGCGCTGATTCCATGTGGCATTCAGATAACACGGTAACGTGAAAAGTATGCTGACAACTTAAAAACCTCTAATAGCTGGTAACCAATGCTCTTCTAAAGTTGTGAAAACTGAGGAATGACTTTCTTCTAGCAAACTAGTTATCTTTTTTGTATCTCACCGTGGAAGTCCGTGCTGGTAGAACACACCTTGAATAATTCCAGACGGGTGCACTACAGCAAAAGGTGTAGAGTTGATGAGCGATAATGAAAATGAGCAAAAGATCAAAAGCAATAACGTACGTGGTTTGCGCTTTGCGATACACGGATAAAGCAATTTTTTTTGAAACAGCGCAACGACGACGCGGACGAAGAGAAAAAAAAGGGGGGCCAAACCACAGCGCTGCAAAATTGAGAAATGAAAAATCCACCTTTTATCCTCGTCGGCGTCGCCGTTGCGCTGTTTCAAAAATGTTCAAGTAGTGTAACCAACTAGCCCAGCTTTCAATCCTTCTGCGCATAAAGCGAGTTTTCATATTTTACAAAATACACCTGTATTAAGTATGCCACAGTAAATGATAGCGCAATACTCATTTTACTCATGTTCTAGTTATAGTTTTGGCAATTTAGAATCACGCTTCACATAAATATGTAATTTAGCATGCGTAGAAAACATAGTGAAGGGGAGATACAGATGCACCCGGTAGCCCGGTACGCACGACAGGTGACATCCCCTTGACTATGGATCTCAAATCATGAAATCACTGACTACGTGGTAGCCTGTATGCATCACGAACACTTGTTACCTGAACAACGGCACTTATGCGGAGTTAAAGCGTTATACTCTTATCAGTTCCATTAAATTACACAGCTTAAAATGAACCAGTAGCCTAGATATACTAATTTACCAGTTTAATTTCTGTTGTAATAATATATTAGGCCATCTTATGGGATGAAGAGCAGGCTGTCGGGATATTGAACAACCGCGTTCAATTTTTTAGCATATGAATTGAACCGCAATACCACCAAGAATGTTTTTTTTTACATCATCGCGTATGCAACCTAGCACTGATCTGAATAAATATGTGCCGCACTTCGTTTCTGGCACATTGTGAGAGAAACGGGCCTCTATGGTTGCGCAAACTCAGTGTTAACTGTTACTCCTGTCGAAATTCTCAGCTTCTTGCTTCTGTAGTCTGGCTTGCCATTTAGCAAAGAAAGTCTACCTCGGCGTAGTCCCAAAGATCCATTTCCTTAAAAATGTGAACCTTGTTTATCGCGCGCAGTGACAATAGACGTGTACTTACCCATTTCATTCGTGGCTGCATCGTAGAAAGCGTTTACTACCGCTGCCCCGACAATCCACCTATGTTCGAATGCAAGCCAAGTCGTTAAAAAACGTTAACAGGACAGCGTTTTTACAACTGTGCGTACTCTGCGTAGGATAATCCAGCCTAACATATTGCTTTGCTTAGAAACCCTTTGTAGTTTCGCCTATATTTTTGACACGATGATGAAAAATCCGGCTGTTATATTTACGTGGAAAAAACAAATAGAATAAAATAAATTTAATCAATATCAAACCACTGCTTTTCCGAAAAAAATGTGGATACATATGTCCCGCCGACTCAGGAGAGTGTTTTCAAAAGTGGGAAAAAACTGTACCGTTCCACTGAATCATCAAGGCACCATCTTGTAATTAGGTTCATCACTGGGTATTGGGATGAAACGGGCGAAACAATGGGTGCAATAAGACATTGGTGAACCTCATTTCGAGCAGTAGAACACCAGCTGCAGCTTCGCCTATTTAAGCGTAAGGGATGTGGTCTGTTCCTGCAAACCTCACTTCACCGCATGCACCAGCCATTCTTTGATGATTTTGTTGTGCTTTCTTTCGCCGTCGAAATGGTCGAGCACTGACGTGGTCCCTGAATATCTGCACACTGTTCAAGAGGTATATGATAACAAGAAAAATATTCCAAAGCAAAATTATCGCCAATAGGGCTTACCGAGGAACGTGCCAGTTTTGCAGGGGATATGGTTTCTAAGCATTTCTCAGTCGCGTTACTGCACAAGTTTATGAGGAAAAAATTCTTAATCAGCAGTTGTCTGCCCTAGCCAATGTTTCGAATAGTGAACTTGTCTTCTTCAAGGTTAGAACTGAATTCCGTAGCGCTAGCGTGTATATGCTTCGTAACCTCTTCCAGTCCGAACAATGGAGGGACACAGGGCAACTGTGGATGCAGAGAATGCGGGAGGAAACCGCCGTGAGGAATTGTGTGCGTAAAAGGGAAGAGCTACTCCGTGAATAAAAAAGAAAAGAAAGAAGCGGGGGGGAGGGAGGAGGGGGTGTACTTTTCGCTGAATCACGGTTGTCAGAACAAGTAGCCACTTAAATGGGCCGTGACATCCAATTTTCCATCATAAGCTGTGTTATGTGGGTTAATCCTTGAGCATTCACAAATTGGCTGACGAAATTTTAGCGCATTTGATCGAGCACCTAATTTAATAATGAATGTTTTTACAAACACATGACCGGCCTGAGAGTCGGCCAACACCGGCGCACTCGCGTGCCATGACGTAACAAGCAGCTGGTTGTGCGAGCGTCAGCATTCCGGTGAACGATATTGTTCCGTCGTCACCTGCTCGTGAAATCGATATAATTGAGCTTCCTTCTGCTTTGCACTAAAATTGAACGATTTCCAGTGGCTGAAACTTTGGTGGAAGATGATGGCACCGCTTCTTGTTGCATGTGTCGTCGCAGGTGCCATCGTAAAATGGCGGTCGCTAGCGGCGGGCGGGGTACACAGCCGGCGATTTCTAGGACCTATTTTACAATGAAATATTGTTTTACGGCCCACTTTTCCTATCTTTATAGGCATCAAAGGCCCTCTACTTCTAGTTTTCGCTGAAAACTACAAATTGTTGGGTGACAATGTCATGACCATTTTATAGGTTTGAAATTCCTAGAAAGAGGGCTTAACTCTCCCTGGTTTTCGTATTGTATGTACCATATCGAATGGATTCAACAGCCCCCTTAGTAACATTTATACCTGCTTTGTGAAGTGTATTGAACTTGTGATTAAGGTATGACTCTGTAGAGTTTCTGCCTCCGGCGGACCGGATGTTTGACTAAAGTATGCAAAGCATGGCATCATTGAAGTTGTGACCTGCTACATTTTAAATGCTGTGCCACTGCTTTCAGTAAGTTATTTGCCATGTCCGCGCGATGCCCGTTTAATCTAAAATTATCAGGCTGTTGAGTTTCACCAATGTACCATTTGAGACAATATGAACATTCGGTCATGTAGATAGCGTTTGGAATAGTGCAGGTAAAGCTAGATTTTATATGACGGACGTAATCACTTGCGGTGCTTTTAACTATAACGACGTATTAAAGGTGTTTGCATGTTTTCCGTCTTGGATGAGAGCAAGGCGTTATGTGGGCAGTAGAATGAGGGTTTACTTTTGCATGCAATAACATGTCCTTAAATTCCTATGCGGCAATACACGACCTTGGGTATTTAGGGAAACGCTTTTCTAAGGCACTCGTTGCTTGCCTGCATTGGATAATACTTACGGAGGATATTATTCATGTTCGGGAGCGCATTTGAGTATTTTAATGTAAATGCTGGAGGCTAGTTGGGTTGGGCTTCGAGGCCCTTTTAGCTAGTGTTGATTTCTGTCCAGTTCAGATGCTTCGTCGGAGGCCTTGTTTAAAGTGTGTTGCGGGTAATTGCTTCCAACTAATGTTTCCTTTAAGTTGCCTAACGTCGTCGTCACCGTCGTCGCTAGATTTGTTGGTCATGCCTCGCCCGACCGACAAATACCCTTTTTCATTGTTGCGGATGATGGCTAGTTGAACCTAGGCACTGTTGGCTGTCTGGTGGTTTTCTGTAAAGCGTCGTCTTTTATTTTCCTGCTCTAATAGATTCTATCGTGCTCAGGAAGTTAATTTTATTGGGACAATGGTGCATGGTAAATTTAATACTAGAGTGAAAGTTGTCGCAGTGATCAATGAATGCGTTTAATGCGCGTATGACATGTTCCCATATAATAATTATGTCGTATATATAGCGGAGATAGGTGGAAGGCTTTACGGAATATGTTTTCAACAGCTCCGATTCTAACTGTCCCATAAAAATGTTGGCGTATGTTGGCGCAAAAGAGGTTCCCATGCTCGTGTCTAAAGTTTCCAGGTAGTAGGAGGAATCAAATTTAAAATAATTGAGCGTTAGAACTGATTTCACTACCGGGAGTGAAAGTTCAGCATATTGTATTTGTTTGCTTTCCATGAGTGACTTTGAAACCACTTCAATCCCTTCAGTGATAGGTATATTCGTGTACAAGGAGCAGTAAACTAATGTTACCAGAATGGCCTGATCCGAGAGTGTGTGTGTTTCGTTATTGGAATCTATTATTCGGAGGAAATGAGGTGTATCTTGAACGAAAAGACGGTATGGTATATGTTATATTAGATAAATCATGGTTTAGAAACTTTGATGGCGACTCAGTAGGTGCAATTTTGTTAGATACTATAGGCCTGTTTGGGATTTGCTTGATAAGTAGTTCATCAATGGAAACCTTCTGAATCTTCGGAAGAAGGTAGAAGTAGCCTAGTTTTTGGGACTGAGAAACCGGTGCTCGGAGGGTGTGATTATTTACCTCGCTGGAAAATCCGTTATGGTGTGTTTTACGCTGTTACTATATGCTTGAGGCGGGTCCAAAACTAATTTTCGATAGTGGGTGTTGTTGCTGAGTTGTGTGATTGCTTCGTTTTTATATTTTGCTATGGGTCAGAATACTAAGCTACCAACCTGTCCGCGGGTTTAATGACAATGTCATTTCTGTTTGAGAGTTATTTCAATACGTCATGGTTTGCATAAGTGAAGTTTTTCGGCTTTCGACTAAACTTAGTTGTGCTCAGAATTTTCTTGAAACTAGTTTTAGGTATTGATCTAACTCTGGGCATTGTTCTGTATCTGGTGTCTAAGTGCTTGGCAGTCGCGAAGAGTTATTGCTAACGATTTCTTTCGTGTTTCGTCGCAATACGAATGTAAGGACATATTAGTGCAGGCAAAATTAAACCCGCATTCTACTGCGGGTTTAAAAAAAAAAAGATTAACGCGGCCTGCACTGAGTCACACAAGGCATGGTCACAGCAGAGCTGATGGGCACCTAGCTAGTCCTGGCTTGGCTAGGCTTTCACCCTCTGACCTCTCTCTTTCCCATCCCTTCCCATACTATACTATAAATGGCTATACTTGCTCTGATATTTTGAAATCTTTTTTGTGCCTGCGTCGTTCTGCCTCTTTCTGTATGTCTATTTCTTTCTCTGTCTTTTCATCTTTCTCTCTTTTTTCTCTGTCTTTTTTTTCTATGTTTTCTCGCTCTCTTTCGTACTCTCACCTTTATCATTTTGTCTCTTTATTCACTATCTACCTACATCTCATTCTCACTCTGCACTCGTGCTCTCCTCCTTTCTTTCCCTCCCCACCCTCATGTGTCCTCTTCGTCTTCATTTCCCTTTCCCACCACCTAGCTATACTATACAATACAAGGTTATGATATGCCTCGCTAGCGTGCCTGAATAGCCGAGTGAATATGACGCTCCCTTTCGTATTGTTGGGGCGCTGGTTTGAATCTCGCCTCTCCTAGAATTTCTTTCTCTCCCTCACTCTACCTCTGAACTCGTTCGCTCGCCCATCAGAACAATGGCATCACAATTCAGACCAATCGGGTACGTGCTCTGGAAGCAAGCAGACGACGAAAGCGATGAAGAAGAGGATGAAGAAAGTGCGTGCCAGGTCACGATGATTTTAATTTCCTATCTATGGCACACGTAAACCACGACTATACCATCTCTGCTTTAAAACGTTGTCATTGTCAAGTAAGTTATCCAAGCACTTTAGCGATCAAATTCCCTACCTCTAGGCAAAAGCCATTTGTGTAAACACGTCGAAGAGCTCGTAGTTAAACAAAACAACGCCCTGAAAACTAAAGACGCAATTCCTAAGTTCAGACATCATACGCTTGTGCTAAAGGGACTTACATTATTCGCAGAAAATTTATTTCATAAATAGAACTATATCTCAGCAAATTTCACGGTCGTAATCAATAATAATTTGCTTTCTCTGGTGTCTCCCTGTTCCTAAACCACTTAGACATGAGATTTATGCAAGCATACAGTCTTTTTTGAAACGCTGCAAAGTTTAGTATATGAGACGTTCAAAGAACCACGACAGAATGCAATACTCTGCTGTAGGAACACTCTCCTTGCTAATTTCGGTTATTTTGGGTCACGTATTATTTAGAAACTAATGTTGATTGCAATAACATAATTCCAACCTACTTTAAATCCTTCTTGTAAGGTTCGTGCAGTTTTTCTGGCTTTTTTTTCTACCTTTGTTGACTGCTGTAAAGTACCAGATTTTCAATAACGCTTCGGTCGGATCGAGCTGAGGAACCGGTAAAATAGGAACAATAATTAAGTCACCGCAAGGTAGACGTCTCTTTTTAGCTCTCCAATCATTGCCATTCCTCCGATTTATTGGCGTGTGCAAGCTAAAACCATTGAACAGCATTGGGAAATGAATTTGCTGCAGAAGAAAAGCTATAATTGATATTTTAGCTCTTCTATAATATGGAACTTGTAATGTGCTCACTCTACCAGTCACTTATTTCTAAGTAGAAAAAAAGTTAACTGCAGTCATTTACAGTGTTCCTATATTCAGGCTGTATAATGTTGGTATTTCGGAAGCTTAAAGGTACATCGCTGCTTCGAAACTAAATTCTCATTTCATAATCCATTTTCTATAAAAATCAGAGCTCCAACAACATTGATCAGAGCTCCAGTCAACATAAAAACTGCTTTAATACCGATTCCAGCTCACTTCTGTGCGCCATGGATTAAACAATAACCACCACCGCTTCACGTTCGGGCAGCAGAGTGCACTTTCAGAGGCAATCACTCGTTACGTTGCTGTGAATTACATTAAAGTGGCCGACTGAGTTCAGTAATTATCAGTATTTAAGTGTGACGCTACGTCATTAGGCCACGCTGCTCGATGCCGGAAGCGTTGTACATAAACAACGTAAATCCCTGTATGAATTCATGCGGATCATTGAGATAACGATAATATTGTCGTTGTGTTGGCAGCACCTTACAGAACTGTTTTTAGTTCCCGAACAGAGAATTACCTGCACAGTAAACATCGTTCTGTGCAATTGAGAACTATACGTGGTGTACACACCCTGCAAGGCCGCCCTTAACTGTTCATACTGGAATATAGACACTTCTGCGGAGTATTTGCGCGTCATGACCGGTACGCAAAAAACATCTCATAAGAAATTTCATAAGAAATCTTCATAACAATTTTTTTAGTCAGTCACGATGCTACAGATATTAGCAAAGGCGATTGACCAAAGGGAAACCGCGCTTACGAGAGTGAAGTATTGAGAATTCGGCCACAGCTGTAGCATTACCAACAGCAGCTATATTTATCAGACATGATATAAACATCTTAGACCAGCGTGTTCTTCTATTATGGACAATAAATTCTGAGCGCACAAACAGACGAGGACAAAAAACACGCATGACACACAGGCGCTAGTATGGAATATGTATAGGCTCGTGTATTGCCCCCGTCCTTAGTGACTTGTTCTTAGCTCAATTAGACCGAGACCTTAGTGTCCGCCTTGCCGATTTTAAATCAACCAAAGTTTTTAGATACGTGGACGATTTCTTAATTTTCCTTCAATGTGACGCTGACTCATTTGGATCGCTAGCCAACAACTTGCTCACCCTTGTACGCGCAGGCCTAGCGCCGCTAGAAATAACACATGAAATGCCATCAAATGACAGTATCAGATTTCTTGATATCAGACTTTTATTTAGTGACAAGCGGGTGTACTGGAAGTACGAACCTCGCGCTAACAAACCATTGCTCCCTTATGACTCCGCCCATTCAAAACTGGTTAAGAGGGGCATCGTTAAGTTGTGTCTTTCTAATGCATTGCATAAATCTTGTCCGGAACTAATGGGCGTCAGTTTTGTCGAACAAATCCTCCGGCTATCTGATTGTGGTTATCCCACTCAGTTACTAGTGAGTGTGGCTGAAGGCATGCTGCAAAAGAGTTCGTCAGAACAGGCTGCTGCGTTGCAGAATGTTAATGACCCGCAGAAACTCGCTGTCATCCCGTATATTCATGGCGTGTCACATCGGTTGAAGAAGATAGGGAAGAAGGCCGATGTAAAAGTAGTTTTTGCTGCTCCTGAGAAACTTCAAAAACTGTGCAAAATGATGAACCCCAGTTCTCCTCACAATCCAGGTTGCACGAAGAAGCATAAAGAGAAGTTCACCGATTGTGCAGTATCGGTCGTGTACAGCTTGCCTATTTCATGCGGCAAAACCTATGTAGGACAAAGCGGGAGGTGTGTAAACGATCGCCTCAGGGAACATTGTCGAAATGTTAGGGAGAAATGCGGAGGGTTTCTGGACGTTCACTGCAGAAAGTGTATTGGTTGCGATGATCATGATGTTTCGAGTGCCGACCGCAATGTAGATCTCTGTGTGGAAAAGAAGTGCTTGCCAATGTTTAATAAGTGCACCATTCTAAAAAGAAGCAAAAGTAAACTCGTGAGGGAAATAATCGAGGCGGAAAAGATAGATAGTTTAGGAGATAAATGTGTGGCCAAGCCGTCGATCGCTCTATCATCCAAAGAATTATGTTCCCTGCGATGTCATTGATCATGTCTTATATTAGGCCTCCTGCGCCGGCGTCATGTAAGGTCACGTGTGCCCTTATATATTCTGTCCCCCCTGGCTTCAATAAAGTGTTGAAAGTTAGCGCCTGTGTGTCATGCGTGTTTTTTGTCCTCGTCTGTTTGTGCGCTCAGAATTTATTGATCATGTCATACCAACACGCCCAAACCGCCAAAATTGTGATCTATTATGGAATTATACTGTCTAAGGTCACATTCAATGAAGCACTAGTTTTCATTGGTAGTCCTACGGACTATACTTGCAGATAGTAATAGAAATATTTCAATTTGTATTTGTAAATCGATTTTGCGATTTTATCTTGATTTGGACGTTTTCAAGGGTGTACTTAAACCATAAACTAATATACTTATCTGTTATGTGCATTGTAATTTTTATCGGGAATTGAGTGCATTAACGCTTAATCGACACTGACACGTATAGTTTCCATCTCATACTTGGATGGGTTGGTTTCCTGGTGTTTATCTTTTTTCAGTGTTTTCGGTGTTTGTTTTTGAACACCATGGCACGCGTGTGCGTACTGCCAGGAAATGAGTGGTTACAATTTCTCACATCTTTATCGGAAATCTCGGATAACTGCAATGTAGCTCACGTTCCCAACTGTGGGGATTTCATAAACAGTTACAGCATAGTCGGGTATGGGGATGATGTTCAAGTACTTACGTAATGGTACAGCTCTTCGAGGAACGTCATGTTCAGTCCCCACTTCGGGTACGCAATTTTAGACTCCATTTGATCCAACTAAATGTAATATAGAGCCCACATTTTTAGACATAAAAAAACTGGGGGTTGCGAATTAAGGTTGCATGAAGGTTTTAGGTTTGTTCGCCAGAGACGGCGAATCATTCATTCATTCAGTTTGAATTCATTCTTTCGTGACCTTCGTAATTTAGTAGACTTCAGTTAAAAAATACCAACAATAACCCTACGCTTTACCTGGCCACATTACCCGTTGGGTTCCCATGTGGTTAGCATCTAGCGAAATTGGGTTTCTCGTCCAATTCGTGTATTTTCGTTCGTAAATAGCACCTGTGGCTCAGACACACGCCTGCCTCCTCCTTGTGTTGAGCGTTAATGTCTCTTTTATGAATATAACTTCTTTCTTTTGAGACCGCCCTATTTTTTTCCGTACCTTTCATTCCGTTCTTATACCAGTCCTTCTTTTTCTAGTTGTTTAAATTTCTCTGAGATGTTCACCTACTGGGCAATTAAAAGCCCATTTTGCCTTGCTGAATTTTGACTAAACCAAGTTAGTGGTGACACGTCTTCACAGAAATTTGGCGCCTATCGCGTTTGTGTTTCTTTTTTTATTTTTGTCATCGTGTATTGTACCCAAATAATTTATTCGAATACGACTCATCCTTAATCGCTCACTCAGCTTACAAGAAATGAGCTTGTCTAGCTGTAAATATGACAAACACTCCCGACGTTGTCCCATTTGAGAGCATCTGGCTCGCTAATAGGCTCTTGCTAATATCTTCCCACACGAGACTCTACCGCGAAATCGCAAACACCAACGTCATAGTGAAACATGCGGGACAGGAAACTTTCTGTTGGTTGAAGTGGCGAGTTGGGCTTGTTGGTTCATACTGATGGGACACTACAGCGCAAAAAAGTGCACGAAGGACGAAAGGAATACAAACGACGATGACAAGCGCGGAAACTTTCAACAACCTTTATTGGAAAAAATGCACCTATGTTTATACTGTCCGAACCATAGTTCATTTACTGCACATGCGTAGATAAGCCATCTGATTATCACTAAGTTGTATGGAAGCCACGCTAACACAACCCTCCCTCTATCTATGCATGTGCAGTAAATGAACTATGGTTCGGACAGTATAAATATACGTGCATTTTTCCAATAAATGTTGTTGAAAGTTCAACGCTTGTCGTCGTCGTCTTTTGTGTTCCTTTCGTCCTTCGCGTTTTTTTTTTTGTTTTTTTTTTGTGCTGTAGTGTCCCGTAAATATTTCTGTTGGTGTTTACAAATGCGCAGTACAATAGACTGTGGGAACAAGGCACGTAGTAAACATCCGCGAAATAAAACATCATTAAAGAACAAAGCCGCCCTTCAAGGAGTGGTTTCTGATGTTTAATGGTACAATGCGTACGTCATAAACTTGTTTACTCTATAATTAATTGGCTGAGGTGCTGACATTTCCGTACAAGTCGACATAGTAGCCGTGTGTTTCGTTTCGCCTGTCGTAAAGAACACTGGTATTGACCTAACCAGAGTGATCAATGTATACCATGACATGAGGAGAGATAAAATGATGAAGATGCACTTTTAAGTGTGTGCTCGCATTCTAGTAGTTCATGCGAATTTTATGGACTACTTTTGTCGTATTTGGAGGTACAGTTCTCCTGAGCAAATCGGCGTTATACAGGGTGTTTTTTTTTAAGAAATACAATATTTTTTTATAAAAATCCCTATAACAGTACGGCGCCTGTCGTTTTCGCACACCAGCTCCACCTCGAGGCGGAAATACTTTGCCGCAGTTAGCATGACGCTGTGGCGACTAATCAACATGATTTCGTTGATTAAATTTTTTAGTTATTGACTTGAGGGCCAAGTGTTTATATTACAAAGTTGTAGTGCGTGCCAATTTATGGCATACCCATTTTTTAGAAATCGCAAAAGTTCCACCCAGATCGGGAGATATTCATCATCGAAATTGACGGGTGAAATCGAAACTGATCGCGCAAGGCGCACACGAAGCGCGACCGTTCTACTACGTCAGACCGGAAGTACCCGTCACATGGGAGTGACAAAATTTGAATGACGGCGCGCCGCGGCCGTATGCTTTCCGCGAAAAGCTGCAAGTCATCTCAGATGGGCCGGCACATCACCTTACTTTTGCGCGTAGTGTTTCGTGCTTATCTCTTTATGTCGTACTGTGCACAGGCAAACTAGAATAACAACTCTTCCTTTGCGTGGGAAGCATAAAACACTGGGGCGGCCACTGCGGCGCTTCCTCTTGCAGACAGCCGAAACAGTTTTTCGCGCCTCTTCATAGTTTAAGAAAGAAACAGATATGCACCACCTATCGCACGCAAACATTAAGCTGTCTGCTAGCGTATTTCAGAATGCTTGCCGATTTTTCTGACCAGACTCCGCTTTGGTGCGCCTTCATTCAAATTTCGTCACCTCTCTGTCACGTGTCATGCCGGTGTTCTACGTCTCTTAGCGCGCGCCGGGCGCGATCAGTTTGGATTTCGCCCGTCAAGTTCGATGACGAATATCTCAAACTACCTGCAACTTTTGCTATTTATAAAAAATAGGTATGCCATAAATTGGCAGGCACTACAACTTTGTGATATAAACACTTGCCCTGAAGTCAGTAATTAAAAAGTTATTTAACGACTTTTTGTTCATTACTCGCAACCGTGTCATTTTAACTGCGGCAAAGTATTAACGCTATAGCGTTAAAGAGCTCGTTTCGCAGAAATTCCGGCGTCGGCGTCGGCGTCCGTGTCCGTGTCGTTGGTTGTGAGCGAAAAATCATCATCTTGTCCGTGACCGAAAAATCATCCTCTTGTCCGTGACCGAAAAATCGAGAAAG